>RXPK01004437.1:0-46041 GCA_004143645.1 Protaetia brevitarsis
TTAATTGACAAAGAGTTACTTGTTTTTACTATTATAATTATTTGAATGAAATCTTATACTTTGTTCGGATTTACATTTAATAACTAGTTTTGATCAACTAATTTTGCTGACAAATCTCATTGTAAATAAAGTCAATAACGAAATGTTGGGCAAAATAAATTATTATTTGCTCTACATAATACTCTGGGAAAATATGTATTTTGCTTGCTTTAACAAATTCTTTTTTCGTGTACTAGCGGAATTTTGGGTAATTGTAATTGATCTTGTTTTAATTGGAAAGACATATTATGATTAAGTAAGGAAATGGTCGGAATATATACTTTAAAAAGGATAAAAGTCACACTTAACCTGAAGTGTCGAAGAATTTTTTCCAGCAAAGTTTCATTCTTTGCTTTCTATGGAATTTTGGGTTGAGGGGCTTCGGTGGACGTTGGGCGAATATTCATGCTACAGAAAGGAGGTATGCATTTAATGGGAGGAGTTACTAATAGGACCGGCTGAAAGAGCTATTTATTGACCAAAATTTATATAGTGTACTGAATATTTGTATTCATTTGTTACAATAATGCTAGGAAAAGCTTTGACGCTTGCCTAAGATTGGGAACTAATAACCCTATAACACAGAACACACAGTTTAGAGGTTCTTTGACAAGCTCACATTTTCGAAGGGACATATATCCAAGCTTTGCATCAGCATTCAGGGGTCCTAAAAATAAATTAAAAAATGGATTTTCAGTACAAAAATATATGTTTAACTTCGCAAATTTTTTTGAACAACCCTGTATACTTAAAAATAATTTTCGCGTACTTAACGTTCTAAACCTTCATCTAACATCCGTATTATTCTCACACAAACGAGATAATGAAGTTTACTCTATCGTTGACTCACCCTGTACAAATCTCGTGCCTGACACATTTCGCGAATTTCTTGGTTCGTAAGTACTTGCTGTCACATTTTTCTGATTTTCAATTTTTACGATCCATTCCAAGGTCATGATCAAATTTCAAATTGCTGTAGTTTCAAAGCAATTTTTCCATGGAAAACATTAAAACGAAATAGTCTGCTCAAAGGCCCAACAAACTCAAATTTTAAAATACATTTTCCCAAATACAGTACATTACAACTATAGTGGCAATTAGTAACAATTGATACAACATGATAATTAGCAGATGCTTTTTTCTTTGAAAAATGTAGATATAAAAGTAGGACAAAGAAAAAGATCTAAAGAGGTAATTGTTTGGAAGGTAAGTCAATTTACGTCATGTTACATATGACTACATATCTTAATCCTTAACCTTTCGGCACTTTGTAGTGTATGGGACCATTAGTTTTTATCGAGAGCTAACGTTTCAAGTACTAAGTAAGTAAGTAAGTAAGTAAGTAAGTAAGTGATGATGATGACTATGATGTTGTCGTCCTTTTTTTATTTATTTCTAAAACATCAGTAATGTCATCATTGAAACTAATTTGATATCCAGAAGTTTATCGAAGTGCCACCTTAGTGGAAAGATTTCTTCTGAAATTTTTTCTTCTTCTGCTGATGAAGGTGCTCAAAGTGACGAATAACACTGTGAGAATAAACTAAATTCATTGTTCTTGAAGACATTAACACGCCTTTTCGCTCACTGTTAGGTAATGAAGGATATTATGATCATCCTTTCAAAATCTTCTGCTTTGGGTTGCTATCTGCCACAACAAAATATCTTTGAAACTATCGTTTTCCTTGTACAATTTCTTAAAATTCGAAATTATATTACTGGTCCATGCGCTGGATGAGTGGAGTGGTGTTGGCTTTAGTTTATAGTCGTCGTTCAAAACCTGGGATAACATTTCGTGCAAGGTGTGAAGTTATTAGAATTCTAAAATGCCGTTTAACTTTAAAGAATAAAGCTGCAGTACACTGGATTATAACATATTACACATGGTTCTACAACGAATTATATCACCCTTAGGATGTGGCTACGTAATTCTTTAACTAATGGAACTTCTAGTTATCAAAATTTAGGAAATAAACTTGATTTGCCTGATCTAACATGGGGACCTTTTTGTCGTTACTGCAATAAGGCCCATGTCCAAAATATGGTGCTTTAGAAGGCTAAATAAACAAAACTATTAAGCTAAATATACACAACCATTCAACTATTTTTCCATTTCCTCAAATTTGGTAATTTCTTCATTTTTAGCCTAACAAAATCTCGTTTTACGCAACTATTAAAAATTTTATAGACATATGTACTGATCTTAAAGCGTTTCCAAATAATAACGTACTTATTTGCCTGTAGAAAAGAGAATCAGAAAAGGAAGATAATTCAAATGAACCATTGAAATTAAAATATAAATAAAATACGAAAAACAAATACAGTAAGAATGACTTTTTATTATATTTATTAAAAAATATCATATAAGTGAATAGATAAAAGCTAAGAAAATTGAGCACTTGCATTATTGGTGACAGTAAAAGAGTCAAGATTTTTGGAAACGCTTATTGTACGCCGTTACGGGAAACGAGTCGTTTGTAAGAGTTGAGAAAAAAATCGAAAGTCATTATAAATCAGCGAGGATCACCGTCCTCAGCGTTCGAGAAATGCATCTCAAAAAGTTTCCGATAAATTTCATCACTATACCATCCAGACGATGACCGAACGCTGAACGACGACCCGCGAAGTCTAACCGCCGCGCCGTTCCATAGCTGCAATCGCCTTTGTCCGAGCCGCCGCTAGCAGAAATTTTAATGAAGCAGACGGAAGCGCGATATCTATGCGAAAAATGCGTGAATACTTCGCGTTCCCCGTCCTTCTTTACGGAGCGGTTGGCTGTGTGTGTACGCGTCTCTCGCTAATTTCGACCGTCACATCAGGTAGGTAGTATAGAAGACTAACAGCGGAAAACTTTTGTCGAGACTCCGTTTTGGTTAAAGTGTCGCGGCAATTTATGAAACACATTATGTCGGGAGAACGGGGCAGAAAAACGCACCGCGAACAATGTCGAACATATCAGGAGCGGTCGGTTCGTTACATAAATCAAACCGAGCCCGCGCGACGCGAACGAACCGCGTCCTACATATTTATGAACGGGGAAAATGTGACAGAAAAAGTCGTCGTCTCAACAATTCCGTTCTTCTCGTATCTCGATGGTGGTGTTCGTTTGGCCGCGGTGCCGGTACGCGCATAAATTACTCATTGTTACAACGCTACTCACGACTACAAGGAGCGTCGTTACAGATCTCGAACTAAGTGGATAAAATTAATAGCAATTTTCCTGTCCGTATTCATTATTTTATCAGAACGACTGCTTGTAACTTATACATTAATAATGAAGATGTATCTAAGTACAAAATGTACTCGACTATAAACGTGCCACTGAAAATAGATACAAACAAAAATCAACTGTATGGCATGCAGTTATTTTGCTAATTTTTATCTTGAGTTATCGCAATTGCTTCATAACTGTTAAAGATGCCCAGAAATTTATTTAAAATTCATATTTTCTCCTCATAACCTGCGACGTCTCCCCATCGACCAGTGTAATACAATGAACAGATGAAGCGCAGAATTATAAATATGATATTAAGCGGATCTTTAAATATTAGAGCGGACATATAATTATTATTATCCCCACAGTGGTCGCACATGCTCTGTAAAACCTCTTAACTTATTAGCTTATGCAGATGATCTGAAAATTTTTAGTACTATTGAGAATGTTACCGATTGCATACAACTACAGATTGACCTACTTCTGATTGAGAGTTGGTGTTTACTGAATAGCATATCATTGAATGTGGGAAAATGCTCTGTAATTTCATAGGTGTATTCAGGCGTTTAATCCCAACAATCCACCATATGTTGTTGCGCGTGAAACTTATTACAAGGAAGTAATAGTGTTAGCATTTGGATGCTATTTGATGCTGATCTGACATTTACGGACCATATAACACATGTGCTCAGCAGAATTCTAAAACATTAGTTTTGTAATAAGATCATGTCACAACTTCAACAATTTACAGGCAATTAAATCTGTTTACTTTGCACTAGTTGAAAGTAAATTGGAACATACATCAGTCATCTGGTACCCTCATTATACACATCAGATGTTGGCGAAAGAGAGAGTACAAAAGCGTTTCTAAAGTACTTATCTTTTAGAGTAAATGAACCTTACCGGCCCGACAGTAACTAATAGTGCGTTGTTACACAACATAACTTTCATAGCCTTATCAGGATAGGCGGGATAGATATAGTGGTAGAATTTATGATTTATTTAATTGAGGCGTGGTTGGTTCACGGATCTCTGCTAGCTTATGTTAATTGTAATGTTCCCGCGCGAACACCCTTTCTACTGATTACTTACATCTTACGACTGCTAAACCCAATGTCCTAACTTAAGTCCCCGATATTTCATATGAATGAAAAATTTTAAGCAAATTGTATGATTAGTACGCTTTTTGCATTACATTATTTTAGTTGTTCTACCTAGTTCTTCTGTAATTATAGCTATTTTGAAAAGATATGTATATTGCCGTTGATCACTTAATTCTTGTAAGGTTATGTTTATATTGTATGTTTATATGATCTATCCATGTTTACTTTTCTTATTGATACATGATTTTATTTTGTTTAGGCAATCATTCTTACTTCTTACGTTAATGTATACACAGTTTAGTTTATTTGTTGTCCTGTAAATAGTGTAATACTGTTAGACAAATATAGTTTATTATTATTATTATTATTATTAACTACTTTGTCTACACTCAAAAGCTCACCACATGAAAAATTGTTTGAATATATTGTGATACTGCAAAAATGCGTGAAGATATTCCCCGCTCATAAAGCGGGAGTAAAAATGTCCTGCAATTAGCAACATCTCCTCATTAGTTACCTCTATTTTGCGATTGTATACATCAAGATTTTAGTTCTCCCGCTTGTGAATAACGAACATCCATCCCCTCCCCTTTTCTCTAATTTTTATTTTAGTGTCACGTTACTTTCTTCGTCTGGGATATTTATTCGTAATATTTGAGTATTTTTCTCCTTAGCGGTACTAGGCATGTCAATTCCCTTGCTGAAGCATTTTTTCGGTAAGTCACTACCCATTTATCGTGGTAATACTCTCTCTTCTTATCGTAAGGATTTGGTTAGCATTTCCCGATTGATCTTGGAATCGAGCGAATGTGAACCGTTGTTGATCTTTCCGATGATAAGTGTTGTTAACGTTTTATGTGAAACTTTTGGGCTTTGGGGAAGCTTTGAATTTGGGTTTGATGTTTAGCAGATCTGTTCTAGGGGATTTCACGTTCTCAACAATTTTTGGCGTTTTATGTCCTGCTTCAAGGGATTTTTGTCGGGTGACTCAACGGTTTATCCTTCGGAATCCGTGCAATTTAACGATATTTCTACATTTATACATATCTCAACTGACTCTGACGAGACAACTTCACCTTCCAGCATTGATAATGAATGATACCCACATACTCTATGCATCTCTCCAGGTATCTAGTTACTTTTTGAGGGAATGTAGAACCAGTTCTACTTCCTTTTCTCAATTGGTCTGATGTTATTTCTATTGAAAATATTAGGACATGTGTTAGAGTGTGATGTCACCGAAATAATTTTTCCAGATAGACCTTTTTACTAACATTAATATATTGCATATATCAAGCAGGTAAATCTACGGATGTTGCACTAACTAATCTAGTCTCCAGGATTTCGAACACTCTAGAATGGAAGGCAATGTAATTCCTTCATTCTTATGTAAGGCCGTTCAAGAGCAAGGCGTAGAACCGAACATAAGAGGCTGGATCGCCGTGATACTTAAGAACAAGTTTATAGTAACGATACTAGGCGATACAGAAGGAATTTTGTCCACACTGCTATGGTCCCTACTTGTATACGACCTATCTGAACTGGCTATCATTGAGGTGTTTGGAGCCGAGGTGCAGGTTAATGCGGATAACATAGTAATAGGTACTTTTAAGAAGATCAGAGGGAAGGAAATTTCCTCAATCCTTCAATAGGCGATCGACACTTTTGTAGTCGATTGAACAAAGCTAAGATAGCAAAGCTTTCATCAGAAAGAAGAGAGTGGAGCACTTGGTGCCACCTGGTTAATCAGGGTAGGAAACTTACATTTGTAGATAATTTAAATAAATAAACGTTTTATTTGATAAGACACTAACCTGAAATTCACATTTGGAAACGATTACTCACAAAGCAAAACTTTCCTTATGACCTGCCGAAGAGCATGTGGGAATCTTGGAGGTGACCACCACTAGCTTTATGTGATGGTTATACGCCCAATCATAACCTATGGGGCTCTAGCTATGTGACAAAATATGCAACAGGCTAGAACCATAGCAAGACCTACGTCTATACAAAGGATTGCAAGTATGGTATTCACGGAAACAATGTCTTCTTCCCTGTAATTGAGTAGTAGAAATTCTTTTAGGTTACCATCCTCTCACATTTTTGTGGAAAGAGAAGACAGATATTTCGGCATTGGCATATAGCAAATGAATCGCCTCACACTCATGTTTGTACGACCAGCAAGCTGTTGAAATCGGGTATTTTCGACAGCATATTGGGAATGCTATCATGAGGCGTACCCAACCAATGATCGATGTATACTTCACTACCTCCTTTCCAAACAGAAAGAAATGGGAATGTAACGAAAAAAAAACACTTGTAGGCGTAAAATTTTTTATTGCAGTCCAAGAGTTAGAAAACGCTACAGCCTTGGCATAGAAAAGTTAGTATAGAGCAGAATCTTATGTATATAGAAACGTTCGCGTGCATTCGCGGCATTATGAGTTTTTTGCGTGGTATATTCACACAAGCGGTAATATTTAAATCAAGAAACGTAGGGTGTATGCATACAACTTAAGTAATAATATTCACTTAGATACATAATGTTCTATAAGATTATAGCGTCATCTAAATTATTTCCATGTGAATATTATTACTTAAGTTATATGATTCTATTTGTATTCTTGTGTATTTTATTTACTTTGTTGCTAATGACCTATGTAATAACCTACAAATGTATTATATTGTGCCTGTGTTGGTTTGATCAGTGAGAATAAGTAAATATTAAATAAACGTGCAAAAAATAAAACTTCCATTAAGTTTCTGTTAATACCTACATATATTTAAAAGTTGTTGTGATAAGAAGTATGTTGCCATATGTTTGATGTAATAAGAACAAAAAAAAACACTAGCAGGTAAAGTAAATAAAGAAATAACAGTAAAACACTCAAAACTTAACACTATTACTTAATAAACGAATGTAAAATAAAGTAATAACAGAAATAACTACGGAAATCTGGAACGCACGTCTAAAACAAAATAGATTAAAAACAACTGGGCATCAACTTGACGAACCACACGAACCACAGGCCATAGCCACCATAGCCACGGACGAACTATGCAACTATCCCCCTCAGTAATAAGGCACACCAACCATAATTTATTCTGCGATGCCAATACACCATATAGTTATTACACAAATATTACTAATATAGTGTTTGGCTTCCATCTATTGAGGTTTGCGGGAACTACCATTTGCTTTCCTTGTCTGACACCGCTGGGACTTTTGACCAGATTTAAGTTACTACCCCATGAGCCTTGGACATCACGCAATGATTTTTCAAAATGAATTCTATGCCATCGAGATATGTGCTGGAGAGATTTGAATAAAATTATCAGACACAATTCAATAAAAATTCTTGGTGACAGTGCAGTGTACTCGAAGCTGATTTGGAGCTGTGAAAACTCTAAATATCTTGTGGACGGCTAATAATGTATCCCTAATTTGGGTATCTGGGCATTCACTCATTGGGGGGTAATGAGGAAGCGGACACACTTGCAAAAAATGTGATGCGGATCAATTTCAGTAAGCAAAACTTGGAATTGGAATACCACCTATAATAGTTAAACAATAAACTAATTTTTGGGCAAAACAGAAGTTAATCCAATATTGGAATAGTTTATTAATTTTACCCAATTATATTAAAACCAAAGAACTACTTAAACTCCACCGCAAAAGTGTCAAAGTAATTGTATCTGTTTTTATAGCTCTAGATTCAGAAAGCACCAAACCAGAAACGGGCTCTTTGGTGAGACTGAATGCCGAGTATTTGTAGGAAAGGAAGACGACATTTTCTACCACTATCCTGCCGCCACGAGGATTAGGTATTTGTGAGGGTTGTTGTTTTTCTGGAAGGCCTGAAAACAATCTCATTACGTCAAAACATCCGCTCTACACTAAGCCCTAGTGGCCACAGTGAACGAAGACACTTAATCAACCCATGTGGATACTATCTCTGCTAAATCTAAATCCTAACGTTTATTCCAAAATAAGAAAAATAGATAACTCAAACCAAATTAAAAAAAGAGAGGGAAGGGGAAGAGATAGATACCCATAGAAATGCCCCCGCTATTAGCAAGCGGGAGCACTAAAACCTCGATGTATACAAACGTAAAGGAGAGGTAACAGAGATGCGAATAGGAAGTAATGAACAGAAATAGTGACTGCGGGACGACGCGGCGCACGTAGGACGTGCAGCGAACGTCTGCGAGAGCCGCGAGCGTCGTATTAATGAGGCAGCACTCTTTGACGAAACCCTCCATGGCCTACTTGTTCCGTATATAAGATGTTCTTATTGTATCTACATTGTGTCGGAGCATCGGGCGCTGTTCGTCGGTTTTTGTGCCAGTCGCTGGTTACACGGCAGCGCATTTAATTTGGCCCCGGGACCAGTTTGTTTATCAATACCGCTGGTTACACGGTGGATCGTTAGTGATGTTGCCCCTAGGATACTTTTATTTGTGTAAACCTCTGTAGAGGAGGTATTTGTTTGTGTCTGCTGCTGTCTGTGGGCTTATGTGGATGTTATTCTATGTATGCGTCGCTCTGTGAGGTTCCGTCGGGCGCGTCTGCTGACGGTGGTAAAATTTCGTTTCTCATAGCACGGCTCATGCAGGCGTTTAGAAGAAATTGTGGTTCGTTATTAGGAAAATTATTCCTCGCTGCTAATACTTGTCAATCCTTTTGTAAACTAGTTTATATTTTGACAGTTTATTGTAATAATAATAGCCGCGTCTTCATGAATTTTTGTTAAAATCATCTTTGAAGTAGTATAAATTCCTTATCAAAACTTTATAACATTATTTGTATTTTCTTACAAGCTTAAAGTTCTTCCATTCGTAATATAGTAAGGTTTATTGCAGCAAAGTACCAATGAAATTCTGTTTATTAATATCAATTAGCATTGTGTTTTTAACATGAGTTGTTTTAACCTACCAGAATGAGAGTCTTTGAGGTTTTAAATATAAAAAACAAATATTGAGTAGAAGTACCGGCTATACTTGTTAAGAATTTGAAGAAAGTATTATTGGGTATGCAGCCAATGGACAAATGAAATTCCTTGTTGTTCGTCTAAGCTTTCGCATTCCCAAAATCTTCAAATCCCAAAGAAACAAATGTTTTACTTTGAAATATATACAAGATCCTCAACGGATCGATTTTCAAAGTAAAGTGAACCTGATCAGAGCGGTATTTCTTCAAGAATACCCGGAAGTTAGTATTTTCTAAACTGCGCCAGATGTAATTCCAAATAGTTAAAGAAGAAATCCTTAGGCTACTTCTATAACCAGATACCGAAGATGCAGAGAACTTGCTGGAAGCTGGAAGTAGAGGCAATTCGGATGTACTGCAAACTTCTCCTAGACCCCTCACCACAAACTGCACTAAACTGGACGTACGTTTCGATAGCAAAGCTATCATCACCAGCAGAAACACTGAACTGAATAACTACACTAAACTACCCTAATTTATACCTAAAAAAGGTCATGGTACAATGATCACGGTCATGGCTTAGGCTAGACACTCGGTATACATGATCACAATCTTTACAAGATATTTTATAAATACCTGATTTTTCCAAATTATCTACTTGATCTTTTAGGGTTTACCTAAAATATTTTTTTAAGACTATTATTTGAAGAGTTGCTATGTTAAGGATTGAATTTTAGAGAAAATTTTTTGTATAACTTTACGTGTAAACTTTTGGATAAAATCGGTGTTAATTTAACATATTTCTTATTCTTCCTGTCACTAATTTCTAAAGTACTCACATTTCTTATTTTTATTTTGTTTTTATGTTTTCTAATGTTATTATATACAACATCTTCTGAGAATCCATTAAATTCAGCGATTTTAATACTTTCTTTAGTTCTTTATTTATATCTTCTGTAGATACAGAAAATTAAGTAAGCGATGTACCAAAAAGTAATAATGCTAATTTATTTTTTCCTTGAATGATTTTAATCTCTGAATAAATCTGTTATTAGTAGTGGCTTTGTATATATGTCTATTTCTAATTTATTTTTATTTCTTATTACTAACATATCGAGAAAAGCAATCCTATTGTTTGTTTCCTCTTCATGGGTAAACTTAATGGAAGGAAATTTTGAATTTAGCTGTTCAAGAAAATCTCTAATTGAGCACTTACTAGTATCAAAAACACAAAAAATGTCATCGACGTACCTAACCCAAACCCGTAGAAAATATGCCAAAGTATTCTGAAGATCGGTTTCAAATTTACCCATAAAGAGGTTAGCTGTGGAAGTAGAGGCAATTCGGATGTAGTTTGCACCGGCCAATGTTCGCAAAGTGACTGGAAGACACGTTGATAAAATTTGGCACACACATCAGGAGAGTCTTTAGCTGCTGAATAACCAAGAAAAACTTGCGAGGTCGAATTTAGTTAGTCTCTTGAATAAAATGTCACCTACACCGCTACTAAAGCTTTAGAGTTACTAAAATATATTGGTTGAGACTACGTGTACGTTATTTTAGTGGGTAAGAGTATCGAAAACAACACCTGAGCATATTACTAAAGAGCTAAAGTTTCCTAAAACACACAGTCAAGCATCATTAGCGGTATATGTAAAAAAGATATTAGGCTTAACGTCAAGACTCCATTTCACGTCCAAAACATAATAAATAACGTGTCCAATATCACTCAAAATTTCACAAACAAGGAATTACATCCACTAACCCGGAACGAAAATACATACGAAATAAATGTTGTAAAAATTGATGATTTTACTCAATGTGCTATTAGAAACACAATTTATGCCATGTATAAAGACAGTGGGTATATACAAATACTGTTTACAGAAGTAATTCTTTCACATACAACATTTATCTTTTTCAAACACTTTTAACAATGCTCTTAAAGAAAAAGGCATTTTTCTATGGTTGCATCGTTATGGAAGATGATACATGATATTACGTGTTCTCAAAGAAAAGGAGTTTGATATAAAACAACGGATGAAATATGGCAGACCTGAGGGATGTATACAATTATGTAAAGCAGATTAAATTAAATTAGCTTGGAAAGACGTAGTATTCAGCGTACAACATACTGTAAACGAAATTCAGAAGTAGCGAAACAGAGAGATTGTTTTGGATAATGAAGAAACTTGCATACTAATAGTTACTGTAAATACTTTAAGCGATAAAGATTCCGATTAAATTTATTGTATTCACTTACGCCTTTTTGTTATTTTTCTACTCCTGATTTTCAAAAAGAATCATCACTAAAATACACGGTAAATGTTATTTTGAAGGATTTATTTATTCACCTGTCAAAAGTGTTTGACAGGTAAATAACCTAACGGTTTGTTTACGTTTTGACAAAGAGTTTTCTCTTGGCAACGCGGTCGTGACGTCATAGCGAACTGATACATAGTACCTCGATTATTATCGTAAATAAACTATAACCAAAGGACGGCCAAACTTGTTCGGAGAAGCCGGGAAGCGGAAAACTCAGTGGCGTTGCCTACATACATACTATATGTACCTACATAGTTTTGCGAAGTCAGTAGAGAATATTATGTAAGATTATGTATTCACATGTAAGAAAACTTCATATTTACAAAAGAAAATCTAAAAAGTATTATGTGGTTACAAATTTTAAAAACTTATTAAATTACAATAAAAGGTAACAATAATTAATATAATTTAGTGAAAGAGCTTCCCCTGTTTTTGGCCTAGTTGCATCAATATTTTGAATAGAAGTCTTGAGGTAGGGGGGTTGATTGGATTTATTAAGAGTTAATACATTTTTTTAATAATTGTTTAAATTTTACGTGCCGCAAGATAAAACAAACTTATCATCAATTTCAAATATATTGCTGTGGAAAATTACAATGTTTTGATATTAATAATATGTAAATTATTTCTAATCAATGATAAAAATACTTACCAAGTTTTTGTTTTATTATTTTAAATAGTTAGTGACTCTTTATTGCTGCTTGTTTTATATTTTTTTTAAATAAAATACAAGAAATAAAGAAAATGTCACTATTACCTATTTAAATAAGTAATACAATTATATATTTTTGTTACGGTGTTTAAAACGTATTCAAAATATAAATTAGTTTAGCAATTCTTATTTTTCAATGAAAGCCTGAACGAAGATATTTGAGTGCTGCACATATATAAATAAAAATACAAGTTATGTATATACGCGTCATCACCGTGCATTGAAATATTCCACGTGATTTACGGGCGCATGTAGTTTTTATACACGGGTATGTTTTTCTTACTCGGTCAAAACAACTAGAGGATTTATACGGGCAATTGGGTGCTTTTCTATCAACACCCGTAGTGCGTGTTTTCGTTCGGAACGCGAACCACCTTGCTTTAACTATAACTAACAAAGGTTTAACTTTGTACAACTTCGAATTTTTTGAGATATTAAGACCGCAAATAGTTTAGAAAAAACGTCTTGAATGAATTACAATTTGATTCTACCCCCGCTTTCGACAATCTTTTTAACTGTTGATTCTCTTAGAGAAACATTGATATTTTCATTTTTACTTTTGTAATAACATTCATACAATAGATATATTTGTTTCTATAACTAACAACTTTTTTTAGAAACAATGCACAGTGTATGAAATACGTTTCATACAATTGCATCATTTTTAAAAAAGATTTTTAGTTGTAGGAAAAATTATATCTACTGTATCATTTCATACTTCACTGTTTAAAATTAAATATGTTTTCGCTACAAATTCTATTTTACCCGTTCTAAACGATAGCTTTTTGGTCTCTATTTTATTACTTTGATACAAAGCATAACTACAATTAAATTTTTGACAACTCATTATACTTTCAATATTTATAACTTTTGTCCTTAATTATTTCTTATATTGCATTATAATTATTCTATTTTAATTAACTAATTTGTATTTTAAACTTACTTTGATCTTAAAATTCGAATAATTCAGTATAAGAGAGTATAAAAGCATAAATATAGTTTGAACTTTTATACTCTGTTATAGTCATATATTAGTTATAAATTATATAAATCTCTTTGAGATTGCGTAGCATAATTTCTGGCAAAATATACTTTTACTAGTCTCATTAAAACCTCGCAAGTATTGACAACTAACTTGCATCTATTAATAAATATTAAAAACACATATGCGTTAGATAAGGTGGAAGAGCTGTGATTTTTTTTTATTTCCTGTAAAAGTGGCGTGGAAGGACATGCTAGCTTTTCAAAGTAAAACGACGATTTATTATATATTAGTGCCAACAGCAACAAATCTAACGTTTATTTCTAATGAAAAGAAAATATCATTGGTGTACGTAAAATAAAAGTTAATATAAACCAATTTACTTCTTAACAAAGAGATCCAACGATTTATCTTTATAGCTTCTATTTTACAATCAAACAAGCTCCGATTTCATCTACATTATATTTGAGCTTTTTTTATGCTTCAGAACATAACTTTGACTGACAGTGTTCTTGTTCTCTTCCACCATTATGTGGCTATTAGAGCGAGAAAATAAAAGATACAGACAAAAGAAGTGAGCGCATGTATTAAAGGTGACCGTAGAGAATCGAAGAGGTCTTCGGGGTTCTTAGTTTAAAAATAGGCAGGGCTCGTCACCGGAAACATGTGTTAGCCGGGTTATCGCCGATTAAATCTGACACTCACCGAAATGGATGGATCGTAATTATCGATTTATTCCAGTTTCACACCCAATTAACTCGTTTTCTAGCCTATAAATCATAATTAAAGGTTTGGCAACGTGTGTATACAATACACCTATAATAATCATCCGGTGTCGGTAGTTTGTTTTTTTGTTTCTTCCTATTTTTTTTTTTTCTGTCTAGTGGAATTGCTTTTACAATGAAAGAATATTGTTATTTATTCTATATTATGCATTATATAAATTATATTATTAACGTGTGACATTACATGTTGGCTGATTCTGATAATAATAATAAAAAAAAATATGCACAAAACCATAAAGGAACTCAATAATAAGAAATCTAAAATTTTGTTTTTTATTTAATATTTAAAAGTACTGATCGATTCATCATCATGAAATTCAATTCTACAAATTAAACGGTCTTATTGCTTGTTGTAATAATATATTACGAAGCATAATAATATATGGTTCAATATAATCAAAAAGTATTAAGTGTTTATACTTACATATTAAAAAAATAGCACAATGTATTATATCATTAATTACTTAATTATTATTTTTTCATGTTTCGTGCTAGACAAGCAAGGCTTGTATACACATGTCATAAATTGTTACAATATAGAGTCAAACATAAATTAAAAATATACAAATACCTTAAACACTAAAAACATTACCTTAAGAAGGAGTTACATATTTCTTATTGCCTCGACAGCTTTAAGTGCAAAAGCATTTTTATTCATCTCCGTCGATGACTTTGGTAACAAGTTGTAAAATATTATGGAGTAATTACTTGAAGCAATTGATGTTCTTTGCGAGACAGAAATGAAACTTTGCGAATGGTTTCATTTTTTAGTAGTATATAAGGTTTGTTTTGAGTATATGTGTAGATTATCCTGGCAACATAATGCACTCATAAATATAATAATACACACCGGTAAAAAGTTGTAGCTGGCTTAAACAATGGTCCACAGGAATCGAGATTACTTTTGTTCATTATTGTTAATATTACCAAACGCACCCATGAAATAAGGCGTGACATGCTGTGAGTAGAGCTGACAGATCTACAAGACATCTTAAGTTTTCCAACATAAATATAACAACTTGATCAACGTTTCGACAGACCATCTATATATGAGCCTCCCATGTTAGCCTGGGGTTGAATATTACTCCAAGAACATTTTTGCTGGAATCTGATCGAGCAGTTTAATGTGAGGGTTTAAAGAAAAAAAAATTATAGTTTTAATGATAAATTAATATTACCAAAATAATCGGCGACCTGGGAGAGGGAGACTCGAAGGGCATGGCCAACCCCATTAATGTCCTTGTCAGAGACCACGACGGTAGTATCACTGCATACTCAACATTCTTGCAGTTAACATGTTAGATTTCATTATTGTAGGCAATAAATAACGTGGGGCCAATATCGACCCCTGAGCTAGACCATAAGTTATTTCCTCTAAATTTGAGGTTTTCACCATTACTTTAAATCTTATCCTTGATAATAAACTAATTTAATTAATGACACATATTTGTTAATTTTTAACAATGTGTAAAACAAGACCATGAAAATATTTAATTTCAATTAATTATATCGCATTATTTTTATTTTGTATCAAACAAAAACACACATCATCAGAAACACATCTCCAAAGGTAAATAGTTTCAAAACAGTTTCAAAGATGAAAAATACCTTGACTAAAATTTATTTTATCTGATTTTCTGATGAATATAGAATACGATTTTTACGTATTAGGTCTCACAATTTGACGGTTGGAAAAAGCGTTGGTGGGCGTAAATTGTGAATTTAAAAAAAAATCACAACAAGATACTAGCATTACTCAGTAACTGCACAGAAAATCGGCTGGATAGCATAAAATACTGTTGGGCACCTATATAAACCCTGTAAATTTACATAAAAAATTAAAGGCTATTTACTGCCTACAAATATAAAATTAAAACAGAAGTACATGTACAAACACAATTTAATTTGTATTATAAATCTTAAAACACTATCATTACGCGCAAATATCAATTACAAAAATACTGTTTTCACAAAATTTAATAAGATAAAATTTACATACTGATCTACAGGTTATAGTGTTCTGCACATATTTCAGCTTAAAGCAGGGAACTTTACAAAATGAATGTAACAAAAATAATTATGTAATTAAAGTAACTGGTCCAAAATATGAATTAGAAATAAAATGATATGATATGATCTTGTAATGCTACAATCTGCAAATATAACATAAATATAAAGGAACCTTTTCTTTTGTTCTGCTTTTACAACAAGTTATATTTGTAAATTTAGAACACGTCCAGAATTTTCAAATTTTAACTCTAACCAGATCACATGCTGCACATATAATTACTGCAGTACATTAAGTATTACTATACTAACCAGTAATATTACAGTAGATTGTAATTTTACAGTGATAATTATGGATAACAAAGTTACCCAGAATTATCACTATAAATGTTCTTATAGTGACGGCGCAGTCATAAAATACTTTTTACACTAAACAAACAATCTTTTTAAACACATTTCTTTTATTTCAAAGCATTATTTGTTTGTATTATATTGTTAGTGTATTACTTGAACCACATCATAAGTTTTCATACTACAGCATACCAAACTCTGTGATTTTAAAAGACCAAAAAATTTCTTTTACAACTCGCCCCTTAGTGACTATATTTACTATACTACCATACATTCCGGCTCATTATGCCATCTATCTCACAAACAAGAAGCTCGTTATTCTCTATAAAAGTTTTAATAACTTCGAAAACACTACCATTCTAGCTCTTACACCCCGAGGTAAACGTCTGTCGGTCTCTGTTACACATCATTGCACTTTTCTATACAACCTGCCCGTTTATTCTGCACGAGAGCGCTGCCGGTAGTATTTATAAAATAGACAAAAGCGCCGATCTCTATTTCAAAGTTAAAATACCACTCTTTTACTTCCCTAAAGAGTAGCGCACAAAAGACTAATGGCGATACTTTAAAAACCGACGTCCTGAAAAAAAATCACCGAGTATCCGTGAAATTACAAAGTTCCTTCGGTTTCTCAACTTCTTACCCTGCCTGCAAAGTATAGACGATTTATGCGCTGCTGCCTTATTTTTTACTCCCTCTTCTGCCGTGATTATATTGAGGTATAAAAGTGTCAATCGATTTTTGGTGAGTTTTCAATTCGGCTTTTATGTTTGCTCCCGAAATATTGGTATAATACACACAAAATCTTAATATTTAATAACTGATCGCTATTTGTTATCCAAAGCCGTTAAAACTAAAATAAAATCTCAGTCCAACTTCTATAGGAAGTTGTTAGAATTCTAATTGATTTGAATAAATTTTCCTCAAATGCCAACATTATCCAAGCACAACAAACTTTGGAACAATACAGCAATGCAAATTCTTCCTTCCTTTATTACCTTTATTAAGGGACCATCAAAAAAGAAGACCGAAGAATTACTGCACGTGAGTAGGAAAGATAGGTAATAGGTCTCCTGACGCTGTAGGACACCTAAAGAAAATTGGGATTAACACTGGACATACCAACTGCAGGCTGTGTAATGAGATGACAGAGAACCACATTCTATATGAATGCGAGGGTTTGGACGCAAAAGGGCGGGCAATTTTTGACAAGTCAAAATGGAATTTAGAGGATCAACCAGCCAGAGGCCTGTACATTATTAGTCTAGGATACTAAGATCCTAAGATAAGAATTTCTAGTGTAATTAAATGGATAAAAGAAATGGGAGGCTAAATACCAGTGGCGGTTGGTACTAAAGGGCATAAGGGCACGTGCCCACTCAACCACTCACATAAATACAAAAAGAAATTCGCATGTAATTCAGTCCATTATTTTATTTTATTATTTTTACGTCTTTGATAACGATGATGGTATCAAAGATTCCTTTCGCACCACAGACACTAGCGCATATGCGAATGCTATGTTCCGGGGCACTATTTCCGATGTACCTATTTCGAGTATGAATCGAACGGCTCCGTTTATCTTCGCCATATACGCTCATGCGATCGCTTTGGGGCACGCAATTTCGCGTCTCCATCAGTCAACGTCTTGCTTGCAACCATTGCGACTGCATAGTTTTCAGCGCGTACCGCGTATATGTGATTTCAAAGGTTTGAAGTGACGTTTATTATTAATGATGTGCAAATTAATTGAGTGCAAAATCTTAAAAAAAAAACCGCTATAATTTGAGGAAAACTTTTAACCAAGAAGAAAGAAAGCCCTATTCCTGATCTCCAAATAAACTACACTTCCCCAAGTAAAACTCGAACTTACAATAGAGTATCCAATAAAAATATATATATTTTTTATATGAGTAGATGTCCGCATGTTCACTAACAAATAAATTATTTTGTTTTATCTGCTTAATTTTTAAGAAACAGGTTACTGCGTGGAATAAACAAGGGTTGAATGATTTAAAGCATATCGCAGAGAGGGCAAAGAAACACGAAAATTCGTTCTCACATGAATGCATGCGTGGATTTTAGTGTTCTGGGCAAAGTGGGCATAGGGGAACAGTTAGACAGTGCTTATTTGCGACATAAAATTAAATACAACGAAGATGTGGAAAAAAATGGTCATATTTTGCGCCGGTTAATTGTATGTATACAATTTTACAAAATTCTCCTAGATTTTATGTACAAAAATAGCTGCGTTTTTATTTTGTATGTTTGATAGTCCAGAATTAAGTGAATAATAATAGATAAATTATCTTGAAAACATTTATTTAACTGAGAATACGTACTGCTGTGTTCTGATGGTACCAGCATAAATGCAAAATGAATTTAAAAAAAAAAAAAAAAATTAAATTAAAATTTACTAGCTCAGCGGAAAAAAATAAAGGGCGCACAAGACTATCTACTTTCAGGGTTACTTTCGCAATTAAACTAATCTTGAAAAGTAAAATGTGGGCGTAAGTAAATTGACTATCTTTAATTATTACAATTGAAAAGGTTGAATCAAAAATAAAAGAATAGAAATTTTGAATGACGTTAGCAATCATTAAATTTTATTTTTTATAAAAAAAAAGAAAATGAAACATTTAAATACAATTATGCAGAGAAAAATAAAACATGACTTAAAGTTCTGGCGAAAACAAAAACTGCATGAATCTACAATTACGAGAGGACAATTCAAAATCCTCTAAACAAACAAAAGACAGATTTGTTCTAGAAGAAAATCCAAATTGCACAAAAAATACACGTGGTCTCAAAATTCAAACACAAAAAATTAATTTAAACGTGGACAAACAATTGTATTAATATTGAAATTTAATCACAAGCTCAAAGCTTCTTATCACCTAAACCGAGGTGATTAATTACTCAAAACTAAATTGAAAACTAAGAAACGGAAAATTAAACTCTTTAAACTAAAAAAACAATTTCTTCTAAAACAAACTACAATAACTGACCTTACATCTGTCATGTGTACACAATCAAAATACAACAGCAATTATTTAATGACAGAGTTGCTTGAAGGATGAGAAAATTACAAATAAAACGAACTACATTTTTAAATAAAAATGAATTTACCAAAAATGGCGGAAATAAAAATAAATACATGTACTTACTCCGGCATCGTTTAAGGAACTACCTGTTAGGGGCCCAAACATCGCATATATATATATTTACAATTGCGTACGCTCGCAACCCAGAAATCGTCTAAGAAGATTCAAGCATATAAACTATAAAATATACAATATTGATGAACGCAATTGGTACAAATAAAGGAATTTAATTTAAACAACTGAACAATTAAATACTTAAATTCATCAAACAAATCTATTAACAAAATCTTTTCAAAATAAAATAATAAAACTGTGGAAACTCATGCATTACATTGATAAAGGTAATCTGGTATGAAAAAATATACAGTATGGTCCATTTACAAACATTCTTTCGCAGCTATTAATTTGTAAAATTACCTTACAGTCCTGTGTTTTTCTGTTATACAGTTATTTAAACTTTCACCGTGGGTTGTTATTAAAAATTACGCATATATTTAACAAACATCTTAAAGCAAGCATTCACAAACACATAACTGAATAACTGCATAAAAGAAAACACAGGACTATAAGGTAATTTTACAAATTAATAGCTGTTTTTGAACTTTAACTATTAATACAATGAATTTATAGGAAATTTGAATAATTAGAATAGGAAGAAATGTTTGCTACGAAAGAATGTTTGAAAATGAACTAAAAAAAGTCAGCGAATCATATAACTATAATCCAAAATTTATACACTGTTTGCTAAATTTTTTAATCTGTTGACTATTATGGGATCATGCTGAGGCCCGAAGAAGACAATTACTACCATATGTAGAAACTAGTAGCCAAAACAATTTGATCCAATAGTATATGAATAGAGTTAGGCAATTGTCCGGCGGAGCAGATATGTATTCCAACGCGGGCCTCAAATAATGTAACATAAATAAAGCACATCAATGATTTATCGCAAACTTTACAATATATCTTAGCACCATCATAATATAAATCGGAAAATTCTTTAATCAACTTTCGCACTGCGTCAAGAGATGATCTCCTTTTTCCCTTCCGCACTTCCGCCATATTTGATAATTATACGTTCGCCCTAAATAAAGATCTGTTGGATATTGATTTGCAACTCTACGGTTCATCTGTCTTATTAGAGTACATGAGTTGGAGCGCACGTTCTGAGTACGTACTTGCCGCGCCGGAAAATTTGCCCAACTCTATATATGAATGAAAGAATTAGGAAGTACACTTCCGAATTTAATTTATTTATCTATTTTTATTTTGTGCCCACCCTCTTGCATAACTCTCGAGCCGCCACTGCTAAATACAAAAGTCCAAGAGACTGTAGTGTTTACGGAGACCCCATATCAAACGGCGACCACAACAAAAACAAAAAAGAAACACTAAAATGAGAGCGATATATCTAGGATTTCTTAAAAAGTGCTACTGCATTCATTAGAAACTTATAAATCAGGAATATGATATTTTGAAATATCCCTTCTCCTTATCTTTATTGTTAGCTATGTTATTTGTTTTACTAGGTTCTCAAACTTTTGTGCATCTGCTAGCTACCTACTAGCTACCGAAAACTTGCCGGTACAATTTAAACAAAAAAAAATAAAGTGGGATAGAGGGGAATATTGTATTTATAGGAAAGGGAGGGCTGTTATAATATATAATGCCAGAATCTTATGTACAACTTCGTCCCAATTCTCATACATTTTACCTTTAACCTTTCATCTTCATAATAGCTCTATATGGTACAATACTAAATTAACATTAGCACTTACTATTGTTGCAGTAAATTTCTATGATTCTGACTTTTACATGGACACGACATTTTGTTTGTTAAAAATTGATAAAGAAGATAACAGTTAGGAAAATGTTGACGAGAAATTTCTGGCTTATTCCTTAAAAAGAATTGCAGCCTATGGTTTAGACTATGTAATAAACTTATTCTAATCTCACTAAAAAAAAAAAATCGACGCTACTACCATCATTGTCTAAAAATGGACGGCCAGAGAACTCCTTTAATTAAACCTAAAAGCCACCATCAGTAATCGCCGCTTCCACGACCACCATAAAGATAGCTCAAGTAGTCCGGTGTCACGCATATCGCTTCCGGGGAGGAGCTCCGCCATGTTCCGGACCGCGCTGATAAACTATCAGCAACGCCCTTACGCGTGTCTGTTTACATGTGTTCACTCTTCGTTGGGACAATGTTCATTTGATATATTACAACAGGTGTCGCGGTAATATGCACTGCGAAACCAACAACAGCTTTATATACTTACCTTCCATAATGCGAGCGAGTGTGTAAAGTTTCGCTGCAAGCAGCGACGGCGTTTTAATTATTGCCGCAATTAAACGAAGAATTAGTGTCTACTTAGGACGTGCTGGAGGTTCATTTTTCTCGAAAAACTACACGCGGTACACGTAGATATTACTCACCTCTCTGTACTATGCACTTAAATAGTTGGTGGTCGCTGGGCTATTATGCAGCTTAATGAGCTTTTACACGCCTGTACGCTGTAGTTTATTTGTGTGTGTGTGTGTTGTTATTTTATGCCACGCTTTTTAAAGTTAACTTGTGAAAAGCAAAGAAGTTTTAGTGGCAGGTACCAGAATTGAAATGCGTCTGCATTATTATGAAATGTTGTATGTAAAATGCTTGTTTGTTGAGGCGAATCTGGATGACTGTTTAGTAAGATTCTGTACCAGTAGATGGGGCGGATTTTGAACCAAACAAAGTATGTTTCCAAAATAGTATTTAAAACTTTTATTTTTTTTCCTTTCTTCCTTTTTTTGTTGTATTTGCCTTGAAAGAAAAATAAGAAAGTAATCAGTAGGTACCTATGCTGCAACGGTACTCACTGACATTAAAGGTTTCTTTCTTCTTCTTTTTGATAATGTGTCAAGTGAACTTATGCACATGTTTAACGGCCGTTTTACACCTTGCTATTTATTGCGCTATTTATTGGCTAATTTAAAATTGTTACGTGTATAAATACGTAAATTGCGCAATAAATAGCTAGGTGTAAAACGACCTCAATATAATTTTCGGAAAGATTGGAAATAAAACTGTGTTATAGGTAAATAGGGTTTTACTTATGAGTAATTTTAGGTATTTGGGTGACCTAAAATAGACTTTAATGATAACCAAGGCATTTTAATTGACAGAATGGGTTACTTATTTTTCTTCAGACTATTAAATTAGGTAGCCGGTCACTTTTTAGAGAACTATAAATCTCTTATATTTGTTTGTTTTTATTCAATTTCTTCTTATCAAATACTCATGGCTTCTTGCTTTATTTCGGGGTTATTTATCTAGTTTTCACTGTGTTATATCCTAATTAGGAAAGTAATTAGAGTATATTATCCAACACTTGGGAAATTTATTTTATTTTATTCCAGAAACATAATCATAAAAAAAAGTATTTTCACTATTTTATATCATGCCTCTTATTTACATACTCACATCAATTTCTTTTTTCTTTTGCCATAGTCAGTGTTTACGTATATATTTTGTTTTTGTAAGTTTTTGATCTGCTATTTAACTTTATTTTACAGAATACTATTGTAAATAGTATCTATGAACAAAGGTATAATTTAATAAATATTTTACTATTCAGGACTGTTTTGTACTGCATGCACTAACTTTTCTGAAAGATCAGTATGCAATGTTGATGCTTGATTATTGAGCTGATAGCATTTTCCTTCAAACAATAAAATCCGCAATTGTTGGAAGAAGTACCAGTGAACTTGTTAGGAGATCAGGTTATTGGGGATGCAACTGAACAGAACATACGTCAAAAACTCTTTTATTATTAAATATCTAAGCTTTCGCCAACATCCTTGGCTTCGTCAGAGAATATCTATTGACTAATTAGAATAAAATTAGAGTGGCAGTAGCAGGCGAAAACATGAAATTAAATTTAAGGTTAACCACATGATTAAAATATACTTTAACGTTGAAAAGATAATGAACAAGGATCGTTTCACGTTAACAACACAATATAAATTATGTTACAATTTAAAATAAAACGGTTGAGATTAAAATGTAGTAGAGAAATATCACAGCAACAACAAGAAAGTGTGAGATTAAGGGAACACTAAATAGCGCGAAAATGAAGAAAATATAGGGAATTTAAAGTTTAGGAGTTAACAACAAAAATGTGATAATTCAACACTGTGATAAAACTGAACTGTGATAAAATCATACATGGAACAGTAGAATCAAGATGGGGAAATGTGACTGTATACAGTGTTGTTCAAATGTAACAAGTACGAAACATGTTACTAAGATTATCAATATCTATTCTAAAATTGATAGAATTGGAATTCTTGTTTATGTAATACATCTCTAAAAAAATCGTCTCTTCTTTGTTGGAACAGTAGAATCAAGATGGAGAATGTAACTATATACAGTGTTGTCCAAATGTAACAAGTACGAATACATGTTACTAAGGTTATCTATTTGAAAACAGATATTGATAACCTATCAAAGATATATCAATTCGAATCCGAAGTGATACACCGAACGGCTATAAAACTAACTAATAGAAGCCTGGATATATGAAAAGAAACCCAGAAATGCTTTTCGGTTAGTTTTAGCAATTCATCACCGTGTCAAAGAAGTAGAAAGATGGAAGTACTCAGTTCCGAAAGTGTTGATTCTAAATTCGTTAGAGATGGAGCTCTTGTTTCGAGATTACTGAATTGCAAGTTAAAAAGTCCATCAATAAATGCATCGATGACAAAGACAAGGAGTGGAGACAAAAACTATGGGACAAAAAACAGATAAAGGAATTCTTAAAGGAACAAAGGCCTGAGTTTGCTAAAGATGTAAATAAAGACAAGAAGACTGTTAAAATGATAGTGTCTCTGTTGATCGGTCATTGTAGACTAAATAAGCATATATGCAGCAACATAGAGCTGGCTGATGACACAATTTGCAGATTCTGCAAAAAGCAGAAAGGATTTTCAGTTCATGCGCTGTACCACTGCGATAGCCTGGTAGTAGTAGCTAGTAGAGAACTCTAATAATAATAATGATAATAATTGTCTTTATTACCCAACAGATATAAAATCTATTTACAGGATAATTGTAAAGGAAAGAATAATTAATAAAGATAGTGCATAGAATAAGTAAATAAACTTGTAAGTTCTACATATAAAGCTAAAACAGTCACAATAACAAATGTTACAAATAGGAGGTTACACTGTCAATTCAGACAGCACACTACTAAATAATTGCTTATATACAGTTAGCGCCTAGTAATCTCAAAGGGATCCTCACAAAGCCTATTAGCATTTCTAGCCATATGAGTTATGGTGCTTTTGCAAGTGAATTTGTTTTCGCTCTGGCTATCAGGAATGTACTCGAATATCGTGCTCCAGCTCTAGGTACAAGGGAGTCGACTTGACTAAGTAAAGACGAAGAGTCGATTTTATTATTAACTAGTTTAATTAGAAAGTTTGCACTGGCGATGTCTCTACGATGTGCTAGGACTCCATACTGTGGATATGCAGGAGATTGTCGTAATCCGCCCCACGAGAAGGATAGATACCGGTAATTTTGTAAGAAAGATATTTTAAAAACCTCTTCTGAACCCTTTCTAGTTAAAGCTGCTGATATAGATAGATAGGATACCAGACGATCGAGGCATACTCCAGTTTCGTGCGTACGATGCTGTAAAACAGGGTTTTCAAAGCTGAAGTATTGGAAAAAAATCGACAAGATCTTATCAAAAAGCCAAGGTTACGAGATGCGGAGTTACATATGGCTTCTATATGTTCCGTAAACAGGAGGTGTGTGTCGAACTGTACACCGAGGTCTCTGATCTTCAAGTGCCTTGTGATATTTGTTTGCTCCACAGTGTAAGAGTTAATGATAGGCAGTTTACACCTTGTGTAACTTACTGCAGCACATTTGCTAATACTTAGTTGGATCTTGTTCATCATACACCAATTGTGGATTATTGTCAGATTCTTCTGCAGTACACCACAGTCAGAAATTGATGTGATTTTATGAAATATTTTCAAATCGTCTGCATACGCCAAAACTTTACAGGTTATAGATGTTAATAGGTCATTGATGTAAATATTGAATAATAAAGGTCCTAGATTTGAGCCTTGTGGAACTCCTGAGGTGGTTGTAAAAGTATTTGAAACAAACCCATTGTAACACACGTATGCAGATCTATTCTGTAGGTAGGAATATAATAATTTTCCAATTGCAGGTGAGAATCCAAAAGCAGATAATTTAGAAACTAAGATAGTATGGTCGATGGTGTCAAATGCTTTTGCAAAATCGGTATAAATTGCATCAACTTGTTCTTTACTATCTAAGCACCGGCTTATAAATTGGGTGACTTCAACCAGGTTTGTTACTCTACAACAAACAGTAATATAAAGGAGTCGGTCTTGGTATAATTAAGAACTCAAAGTTGGAGAGTGCCATTCAGGACAAAGGGGATCACAATAGGTATGAAAAAATCGCGGTGATGACCACCCCAGCCCTAATCTAATCCAATGTACCTATTTGGTGGCAAAAGTTACCCGAACAGAGACGGACAAAAGAGTTACTAAAGAAACAGAGATTTGAATTTGCTAAAAACCTACTGAGTAAAGATGAGAAGACTGTCAAAATGATAGTAGGTCTGCTGATTCATTACTGCAGACTAAATAGGCATATGTATAACATGGACCTAGTAGATGATGCTACCTGCAGATTCTACCGAGAGAAGGAAGAAACATCAGTTCATGTGCTGTACCAATGTGAAGACCTGGGAGGCAGATACTCCGGTAAGAGCGGACTCACGCTGGTATACTGACGGCTCTAGAACGGACTACGGTGTTGAAGCGGGAATATACACTAAGAAGCCTAAAAAGGCTCTCTCGGTAAGCTTCAGCAAAGACACGACTGTGTTCCAAGCTGAGGTTGCTGCAATCCATCACTGTGTCCGAGAGATAGAAAGATGTACCGAACCAGGTAAAAGCGTCGCTATCTTCTCTGGCAGTTAGTCCACCCTTAAAGTGATTAGCTCCACAATCGTGGACTCTAAGCTGATTTGGGACTGTGTGAGCGCCCTAATGAGGTGAGCACCCAAAGGAAATTAACTTTGGTCAGAGTCCCTAGCCACTCGGGCGTGAGAGGAAATGAGGCGGCGGACGAGCTGGCCTGGCGAGGTTCGTCAAGGCCATTCGTTGGAGCCGACTGCTCTGTCGGTACTACCAAATCGCAAATTAAAAAATCCTTCAATGAATGGATACACAGTCAGTCCAGAGAGTGGTGGCAAAAATCACCGGGACAAAGGCAGGCAAAAGAGGCCTGAATTCAAGAGAGATCTACTGAATAAAGACAGGAAGACTGTCAAAATGATTGTAGGTCTGCTGACTGGTCACTGTAGACTGAATAGGCATATGTACAACATAGGCCTGACAGATGGTGCAACCTGCAGATACTGCCAAGAGGAGGAAGAAATACTAGTTCATGTGCTGTGCCAATGTGAAGGCCTGGCGAGGACAAGGTTTCTAGTAACGGGGGAGGACCGCCCCATAGCTAGTAGCTACATAAAGAAGCCGGTCTCAAAGATGATAGGCCTAATCAAGAGGGCAAAATTAGAGAGCGTCCTCTAGGAAAAAAGGGGATCACAATAGATCTGAAAAGGTCGCGGTGAAACAGGTCGATAGGCCACCCCAATCCTAATCTAATCTAATGTGACGACCTGGCGAGGACAAGGTTTCTAGTATTGAGCGTGGAGAACCTCACTGCTAGAAGCTACACAAAGAAGGCGCTCTCAAGAATGATAAACCTAATTAAGAGGGCAAAATTAGAATGCGTCTTCTAGCAAAAAGGGGGTCACAATAGATCTGAAAAGATCGCGATGAAACAGATCCGTAGGCCACCCTAACTGTAATTTAATCTAAATCTACCTATTACGCAGCTAATACCAGTTCAGAAGGCACAGTTTGAAAGGAAACATTAACCGCATTGGCTACAAGTCGCTTATCATCAAATATAGATACTTTGATGAGACTGACTATGATTTGCAGTCTTCTTTGTTAGGTACCACTTAAGGAAAGCTTTGTTAGCAAGTTGAATAATACAGACGATATTATAATTATTTTCGTGTTTTGATTAAGATTTAATGCCGTTTTAATTTCTTTTAGTCGCGAGACACGTTCAGTGAACACAGCAACTTATCCGTCGCTAAAATATGTTGGATTTATAGTTACCTTCAACCACATAGTTCTGCTAAATATGCAGCAAGTTTACTTATTAATTGAAATATGTAATCACTGTTTTAAATTCAATACAATACCCGAACGGAACAGACAATCGAGGCACGCAATAACTCCTCTTCGCGGTCGAACTGAAAGAGATTCCAACTTATTTCTTTACGGAGACCGATCGCGCAACGCAGATACGATGACAAAAGCTTCTCTTTTTCATTCCTCCACCGGTTTCTTACTCTCCTCCTCCGCCCTACACCGCCTCCGCTTTCGTCCTTCCCGATCTGCGCGAGTTGTAAACGACGACCGACGGCCAACGTTAATAAATATTAAAAGCCGACCAAGTAAGGCCTGAAGAGCGACGTCAAAGTGACAACCGACGGCGGCCGCGATCGCGGACCACCCGTGTGTGTGTTCGCCAACCGAGCGATCCCCTCCTTAAAGGCAGACCGGGAAAAAGTGTGCGTAAATAAAACCATTAGCATTACTACATTACTTGCTCGACGATCGAAATTTCATTTTTTACATCGTCCACATTGAATTATGTGGAAGTTCTGTAATCCTCGCCGGCCGAACTGTTCTTTCGATCTTGTATAATTAGACAAATGGAAAGGAAACGAAATGATGGTACGTATAGTGAAGGTCGCCGCGCGGCTCAACATTTATTCCAGCGAGAACATTAATTTTTTTTTTTAAATTAATTGGGTGTATACGAAAAACAAAGCGTTTTGGACAAGGTAGGTCAATTCTGCGTCAACGAAACATCAATCGCTATTTAGCTGAAGTATTTTCGCCATGATTACTTATACTTCACAGCAGGCGAATTGTTAAGTAATTTACAGCGGGAATTTTAAAAGTTTGCTTATATCAAATCCGATACGGTAATGCCAATATTTGGTAGTAATTTAAGCAATATTCCCGCATTTAACTACTTCCACAGACTAAAAACACTAAAAAAAAATTGATTAGTAAAACAATAGATGCAAACCCATTGAAAATATAGGGGGGCCGTTAGTTAGAAGTTTTCGTGGTTAGAAAAAACTTAGAATTCTGAATTTTAGAACACCTGGATTACTCAGAATTCTCTTTCACTTTTGAATATTTCCAGTTATACCGGAAACCGCCATTAACTTTCTTATGAAGTATAGTAATGGGACCTGTTAAGAACACACGCTGTGTGAGCTGCTCAATATTATTTGGTGACGGTGAAAAGTATATTAAGTGTTATAAATGTTCGATTGACGGGCTTCATCGTAGTCGCAGTCCTTATAAACCAGCTGAGATAACATTGCTGGATAATAATGCCGACTCTATAAAATGGTTATGTTCAGACTCTAAACAAATCGGAAACAATGACGACGTAATGGAAATCCTGAAGATAGTAAAAGAAATGGAATCTAAGGTAAAACAATGTCTTGACTTTATTAAAAAAAAAAAACAGGATAAAAAAATTAACGAGCAAAATAAAATCATTAATGGCCTATACAAATCACAAAATGTGCAGATCTCTTATAACACAAGATCGGGTAAACCAAGAAATCCGATAGATGACACCAACGGTCCGAATAACATCGTTCAAAAAGAAAAATTGAAAGAAGAAGTAAAAACTGCAAATCCGGTTATAAATAAAATACAATACAAAAATACGGAGATGAAAATAACACAAATTATAAAGAACGATGCAGACAAACAGAATTATCGAACCAACAACAAATACAAACGACAAAACAAATCACAGACATTAAAAATCGAAGATATACAGTATACTGGTAAAAAACAGAATACAACAATACAAACTGCGGCAAATAGGCTTAGATGGATATTTGTATCACGCTTAAAAAACACAACAACTACCGACGATGTTAAAAATTACTGAAACAAAATCAGATCAGTGTGAAAAGTTAGATATTGTAAACAAAGATATAGCTGCATTTAAAATTGCAAAAGAGGAAGAGAGATATAATGATCTCCTTGATGAGAATTTGTGGCTCATTAACGCCATCATAAGACCATATAGAAATTTTCAAAAGAGAGCCTCGTTGGAAACAAAAATAGTTTAATTCAAAAACAAAAAAAGTTTATGACTACATCAAAACATACAAAGTGTTATGCCTAAATTTGATGAATTAAATTGATTTTTACACTACAATGCTGAGAAGATACATATTATAGCTTTGGCCGAACACTGGCTCAGGCCAACGACCCAAAACTGGATTTGTCTTGATGGATACTATATGGCATCGTGCTACACTAGATCTTCAAAATCTCACGGTGGCTCTTGCATTATGATCGCTGATACCATTCCATGCGAGGAGATTAGCTATCTGAAAAACAAAAGCATTGAATTAGATCATTGAATGTAGTGCAGTCAAAATAAAATCAAAAAAAGTCATAATTACTACATTATATAGATCTCCCGAGGGTGATCTAGACATTTTTTTCTCAATTTTAGAAGAGATGTTAAATTATGTTACAGGCCGTTTTATTACTTTACCCCGTACTCTTATGTGGTGACTTTAATATAAATTTCTAAAGTAGAGGACAGAAATGTGAAAAAAAACTATTGAACTTCTAAGATGCATTTAACATGTATCAACTATTGACGAAACCGTACTTAGAGTAAATAAAATTCATTCTACTCAGATTGATAATATATTCATAACTACCAAATGTTGATTATGTGGCAAACGTAGTTCCTACTGCTTTGTCTGATCACTTTGGTCACAGTGATAGCCTTCGACACCAATTGCGGTTTCAATATTCACAAAATAACTATTACCAGAGAAACGACTATTCAGCGAACGAAAAATCTGCAATTAATAGAATATGAAATGAATACTGTTAGATTGGTGTTCATGTTTAAACAGTATGGATATTAATGTAAGCTATGATTATTTCATAAAGGAATAGACTGGTATAATAGATATATTTTCACCAAAAATTAGACAAAGGAAAACCATGGAAAACTGAAAAAATGGTTAACCCCAGAAATAAAAAATAAATGTCAAGTCAAACGTCAATTATAACAAGGTATGCTCCAATTACAATCATTTTTAAAGTTCAAAGAGTCCGGTTTTTCAAATGTGACATCCTGTATATTATTAGCTGATTGGATGCAAAATTTAATTCTGCATCGATTTGCTATGCCTTTTCCTATACCTATTGCTAACGGTTTTCTTGGTATTCCATATTTCCTATTTTCATGTGATTTTAGGCAGAAACTTCGTTTATTTTTCGAAACAAAAAGAACATGACTAAAACGGCAAAAAAACATTCTAATTAGGACACTAAAACAAAATTGAAAATACTAAATGAAAAGCATAGAAAAAACTTTAAACATAATGACAGAAAATAATAAATTAATAATTGTTCTATATGACCGCCATTTTGGTTCAAACACAGTATAACTGTCATATACTTCTCGCATAACAGACCTTCGAAGCTCATCTGGACTTGGATTTGTAAAGTTATACATAATTTAAAAATTCCGCTCTAGTATGTACAGGCCTAGAGTACACTAGTTTTTTTTTATACGACCCCAGAGCTGAAAATCCAAAGCCGGCAAATCGGGTAATCTGGGCGGCAAGTTCCAAGGTCTCTATGGACCAATTCATCGGTCCTCGTTGACACATGTACAGCTATAGTTAAATGTGCTGGAGTACCATCCAGTTGATACCAACTGTTTGCTCTGTCACGGAGACAATGGTTGCACGAATCTTCCACTGTTTTCGTTGCACGGCATAAGATTCAACCGGGAGGTGCTCTCAGAATTGAAGTGACATCTCTTCGTCTATCTCCTAAATATTTTCATCCACAGCTTACTTGAGTTTTATGGCTTTATTTCACTTAAATTTAAAACAAAAATAATAGTTTCATTAAATTTTGTTATTCATGTGAAACAATTCCATTTAGAATTTAAAAAAATATATGGAAGACTGAGAACCCTCAATTATCTGTTCCAATAAGCAGCAAATCAAATTCTGAGCAGATCAGAAATTGCTTCAATACTGGAACAACTGCACTAGTTTGCTATAACCTAAGGAGTGCATCTTACTTAATCATGTCAAAACGAAAGAACTACGTGAACATGACCGTAAAAGTGTCTATCTCTGTACAACTCACTGCAAATTCAGAAAGCACTTACATAGAATTGGATTCTCCAATAAAATTAAAGCCAACTCTGTTCAAAAGGCGAGGAGACAGTTGAGCATATTCTCTGCCATTGCTCTGCCGCTACAGGAATCAGGTTTGTAACCTTCGAGAAGATTGACCTTTCTCTTGAGGATCTGAAAACAATCTCATTCAGTAAGATACTGAGCTATCTTAGAGACGTGAACTTGTTACATGAACTTTAAAATAATATTCACTCTATAATAACGATAACTTCTTCGATTGAATTTTTGCAACTCGGTGTTACATAGAATTTGTGATGGTGATACTTTTTTGAGACATATTCCTTGAAGCGACGAATGCATATTTAGTAGAGATGAATCCCGCTATCCGAACATGAAGGAAAATGAGGCGGCGAAAGATCTTTCCAGGCGAAGAGCGTCAAGGTCATTCATTAAAAGACCCAAAAGTAGTGTACATAATTACACTAAAAAATTTTTAGTGTGAAATAATTACACTAACAGGCTACTTAGTGCAATTCAACACTGGCAGAGTAAAGCATATACTCTATCAGTGTAACAATAGTTAAGTCTTTGGAGTGCGTATTGTATATCGCGCACTGTAATAACACATGATCAGTTACGATGCGTTCTGATTGGCCAGAATAGTTGTAACGGTTTAGTGTTCAGTGCTTCAGTGGACAAGACGTAGGTCTTGTATGCAATGCATACCTACATATGTAGATATGTAGGTACATCAGCCGCCAATACGCTATTCTAGTTAGGTTATGTATTACATACATGTTGCAGTAAAATAAAAGGTAAGTGATTGTCTATATATTATAAACAATACATTTATTTAGAATTGTATTATAGGAGGATACCATCAGAAAGGAAGAAAGTAAACAGGTCGAGATTTTTATCAATTTTCGGATTAATAAACTGCGGCAGTGTTGAGTTACTGCATCGTTAGTAGAAGAACACCTCATAGCAAGGATGATAAGATGTTCAACATGTTCAAAAAACTACTTTCGTGTTTTGTCGATTCGTTTAATTTCAATTTTTGAGTTTATTTTTATACTATATAAGTACTGTATATGTTATAGAATTATTTTATGTCGGAGTAATTACGTTTATCCCAACGAACACCGTCGTTGCTTTATTTATTTGGAGAATAAAGGAACTTAATTTACTTTCCCTTCCATTTGCAGTAGTATTGATAAAACATTTAATAGAGAAAATTACCTCTTTCTAGAGTTAAACAATCACTATTGATGTTGTTTAATGCACCACTATTAGTGGCTTGCGATCTACACTAAAAAGATTAGATAAACACTATGAAGCAGTACCATTCCGCACTAGCAGTTGGTATTCTATATTTACACTAGGCATATTAAATATCCTCTAACTACTAACACTACTCTTAATGTTAAAAAAATTACACTATTTAGAGGGACCTCCATGAACTCGGCGTAGTGTAGTTCTAGTGTTAAAAATTTCTTACTGTGTATAAATGGATGTATAATGATTCCAGAGAGTGGTGGCAATAGTCACCAGGATATAAAAGGCAAAAAAGTTTCTGAACGAACGGAGCCCTGAATTTACTGAAGACCTACTAATTAAAAATTATCAAAATGATAGTAGGTTGGCCAACTGGTCACTGTAGACATATGTATAGCATAGGCCTTCTAGATGGTGTTATTTGCAAAATCTGCGAAAGAGAGAAAGATCACCCAATGTGACGGCCTGTCGAGGACAAGGTTTCTAATACTGGGCAAAGTGAACCCAACAGCTAGCAGCTGCATAAGGAAGCTTCTGCCAAAACTGGTAGGTCTAACTGAGGGGGCAAAATTAAGGAATGCCTCCTAGAATTACAAGAATCACAATAGAACTGAAAAGATCGCTGCAAAACAGATCTTTATGGCCACCCCAATCCTAATCTAATCTACTCCAATCAACTACCTTCCAAACCTACCCGTACCAGAGCAAACTCTAAATCATGTTTCCTTTCTCGCTGTTAAATCTATATTGTGTTCCATAGATTGCCTCTTCTACTCGTTTTCTCCTCAGTTAGCTTTCATACTACGGTACGCTGAATTGGCTTTTGAAAATCCCGGGTGCTGGCCGTAGAACCTGGTGTTCCCCAAGGTCGCTTCCTAACTCCCCTGCTATTTAGTATGTTTTTCAATGCGTCCGTTGACAACGTAAAGTGGGCCTATATACAAAGAATGACCATCTAGTTGTAAAAGCAGAAAGTAAATATTAGATGATGAAAAATTTTAAACAATAATAGAGCAGAAAGATATACACTCTTTACATATAAATGCATTTCGGAAATTAATTTTATTAGAAATATTGTATCTCGTGTGACACATTTCCTTAAAAATTGTAGTCTCCTTTAAAGCTCAAATAAAAATATTTAAAAAGCTAGGGTAAAATATAAATAAAATATTTATATACCAAGCAAGTGCAATGTAGAATATATTAATATTTAAAATCGCAGGGGTGAATGAAACTTAACACTATACTAGCACTACACATAGATTAAGAAAGAAGCCAAAACAGATAAATCATTTCACTTTCCCATGTTAAATAACAATATAACGTATAAACATAATCCATTCGGTATATTTATATTTACTATATCACACGCGCATAAATTTATATCATGTCAGCGTAAGTCGCCATACAAGTGTATATATTCTGTAAACCTGAATCTGAGCAACGCCAATATCTAAGATGAACTGCGTGTACACTTATACGTATCTTAGAGATTGTAGATAACCTCTCGTCTCTACCTACAGTCTTATCTATAGTTGAATATATTCCGCGCAACAGGAATTTAAACATAATTCCACGTATTTCTCCTTGTTACTCATCAATTATTGGCCTATCGCCACTAGGTAAGGACGCGTATGTGACACTTACCACATTGCAGAAACTCTTAAAGACAGAGGAATTCTTTCTGGTGAAGTGAAGAATCCGAACGGTTATTCAGAATTGAATTGGTGTTGAAATTATTATATTAATGCTTTCATACCTATAAGTAAGCAGTTAAAGAAACTAAATCTACTATCAGAAAATTTGAAAAAAATCGAGAATTAGTCAACTAAAGAAAATAAAATATTAACTGCATTTGACGTCACACTTACGTATCCTCTCAAGGGTGCGCTAATGATACTGTCATATATGCAAGAATTTGAAAATACCCTTTGCGACGTAGTTGAAAGAGGACTAAACTTTACGAGAAGATGGTGTCAATCGATGGGACTCAATGTCAACCCCACTAGGACTACCTTAGTAGCCTTCACTAAGAAAAGGAAATCTAATCTCAAAACCATAAAAATGGATGGCCAAAACATAGATTGAGGAGCGGAAGTTAAATACCTAAGCCTTAGTTATTAGAAATAACAAATAATTTTAAACAAAAATAAAAAGAAATTGATTTCTCGTTTACAGTTTTTTACATCTATTACAATCTAAGCAAAAGTGACTTAATGGAAGAAAAATAATGGGTGCCCCCTGAATATTAATTATTAACTAAAATTATTAAACTTGGAGTAAAAACAAACAAAATTATTATTTTTGATTTTACAAATTAATAAATAAGAAGCTATGCGGTAACACTTGCGACTTCGTCCGTAGATCAGCCCGAGGTGACTCGATCTTTTCATCTCTAGGTATATACGCGAAACTCTCAGCATACGACGGCACAACTCAGCTCACTTGCTAATATTACGCAATTTACTACGATTGCAAAATAACAAATTTGCAAGAGGAGACGAGTTAACCCTCTATGCGACTCACTTAAACAGATATGTGAATATTTATTTTCTTTGTGCTTAATGGTAGCTCCTTGTGCTACCGCCCTCATGCGGCTTCACATAGATTCGCCTGCGCTGCTAAGAACCGACTCCTTTCTTGCTGCGTACGCACATTCTGTCTCACTATCGTTCTTCGCGCTCCTCCAATCAAGGACGTTGTGCTGTCCTCGTGACCGCACGAACAGTATTTAGTGGTTTGTTATACTTTTGACGAAGCTTACGTCACCGCACACACACAGACCGAAGAACTAAAAAAGATATTACAACATAAGTTTTAATATTATTGTTCACAAAATAATATTAAAACTTATTTATTTGTAAAAAAAAAATATTTTTACATTTTAAAATATCTCGAAAAAAATGTCGGAACGTCGATGAATTATTTTTTGTTCTTCAATTAAATAAGCCGAAAAGATCCACTAATTCCTTGATTTTTGATTTTGGCTAACAATAATAAACTCCAACAAGCAATGGAAAACAATTACTCAAACGATGATATTTATTTTAGGCATATTATAACTTTAAAAAGGATAGAAAAGAAAAGTATGGGTCTTTTAAAACGATGCCATAAAAGGAATAATAAAAATATTTCTGTTATTCCTTACAAAAATGCAAGAAAAACAACAGCTATTATAATAACCTAAATATAACCCTATGTCATAATTTTCCCCTATGCTTGAGATACCTACATTAAATATTTGCTTCATTTGATTAATAAATATAATTAATAAAGTATCCTTTGGAACTGTGCTAATTCTTTGTTTTGCCTTGAAACCGCAAATCAATGATAATTCCATCATTTTTCGTCGGTTTTGATTCTGGCTATAAACAAAGATAATGATAACAGTAGTTATACGTATTATCTCCGAATATATATCTTCGACAATTTGATAGAATAATAAATAATAAGCACTGGTTCTTCCTCACTTCATTTTATTTTATAAATTTCTTAGACCTCTAGACCCTTCTAGACCCTCTTAGAAAGAAGGAAAAATCAACCATCTAAACAAATATCGCAAATATAACTTTTCTTTTTTTAGTTCCTGCGCATTCTTCGTGACAGGACACCAACGATAGCATAAACTGCATCTTATCCATATCTCCCCCCTTGTATCTTCCGAGTAACGGTTTGTACAGTATAGGCACTCGGCGTCCTCTCCATCTTCATCCATATCATCATCAGTATCTATTAGCTGCACTTCAACTTGGTCACCATCTTCATTAGAAGAACTTGAAGAAGAACGTTTCTCTCTTTTTTGTTTTCCCTTTCTTGGTTTTTGAATGACTTCTCTTTTTTTAAACCGATTCTATTCATTAAATGTGGACCTAGAAGCTACCTTTGATTTATTCTTTTTAGCCAAAGATTCTTGAAGTTCCGAGTTTATATGGAGATCCCGTTATTAAAGCAGTGGAACCGCGCTTCCCCTTTTTGCTAGTAGATGCAGACAACTGGGTAAAGGACTAATATCTGCAGGTTTTATTAGGCTCTGGTTTGCGGTAACAGCGGTGGCAACATTTACCAAAGGACTTGTGGTTATGGCATCTGTGTGCATCTGTCCGATCCTTCTCTTTATTACAGCTAAAGGCACATCATCATCGCTGTGTACTTCAGACTGAGCTATCTGATTTTTTTCTGGAGATGGCTGAGATGGTGGTGAAGTCCTTTCGCGTTGAGCGTGAATAGCAAAGTCATCATCTCTAAATACATGCCTATTAAACGGAAAAATTCCACATTTCCTAAAACCATTTACCGCCACTTCAACACTAGCAGCGCCTAAGTATGCTCTTCCCAGCAATTCAGCTATTTGATAATGAGTTACGACCCTGCCTGGGTTATTTTCAAGCCATGATTCAATTTCCAATGCATAATAAGTTTTAAAGGGGGACATAAAGGCTACGTCCAATGGTTGCAACTTATGCGTAGAATGGGGCGGCAAGCACACAATGTCAATATGATTTTCTCGCCCTAAATCAATTAAGTCCATATTGCGAGTGTGCGAGTAGTGCCCATCTAAAATTATCACTTCTGGATCGTCTTTTGTAGGTTTTACGTATTTTATAAAATGTTGCAGCCAAGCTGTTAATAATTCCTGCTGAATCCATCCAGACGGGTGGCATTTAGCGATTGTTCCAGGCGGCGCTCCATTTAAGAATTCAGGCTTCATATTTTTTCTTGGGAAAACCAGCATGGGCGGCACATACATTCCAGTAGCGTTCATACATGTGACCACGGTAACAAGAGCTCCCCTCTCTGAAGCCGTTAAACCAGCTACCTGCTTCTTACCTCGCCAACTAAGGACTTTCGAATGTTTATGTTGAACCGTTGTTACACCGGTTTCGTCTATGTTAAACAATCTAGATGGGTCCAGATTAATTTTTTCCAAGGCTTGCTCCAAAAGATCAAAAAATGCTTTCAACAAGAGTACTTCGTGGCACACGAAATATTTTTGATGCTTTTAAATATCCCATTTCTTTACTTTTTACTGCATTTAACGCTAGCTCCATTGCTTTTATATCCCAACTTTTACGCTTTTTTGATTTTGATTTAATTTCTTGTTTATCCATCTAGAAGAAACATAAGCATTGGGTCATAATTCCCATGTACTACGTAATTGGTTCCTAATATCGGATATGCGCTATTAGGAACCAGTAAATTTAGATCCAGTTTTATAAAGAAAAAAAAGCAATACCCATAAATTATATATATACTAAAAGTCTAAAATATCCCTAATCCGATGGTTTATGATAAATTATTACCTAAGCTTACCTTTTCCAAATAAAACGGCACTACTTACACAGTGTTAAAATTTTGAAATACCATTAAAACGTATATAAACGAAATAACGGACAAATATACGTTACAGAGATCTATTATTTCAGCAAAACTATAAGTATAGTTGTATTGTTAATTATCACACAATCGGATAGATGGCGATATTTGTTTTAAGAAATATCGTATTATCCTGGCGTCCAAAGCGAGGCACGATTTAAACGTACCATTTCATACTCCTAGTAGAATCCAAATGAAAAATCGAAAACCAGACGATTTTAAAAAAACCGTTGGAGGAATAATCAATTACAGCAGATGATATATATTGAATACAATAAAAATGAGAATTAATTATCCGCTCTTTGTATTAATGTTTATCAAAGCATCGAAGGGGTATAAACTTACGTTAAATTGCAATTATTCACAGCACTGAATGTACCTGCACTTACGTACTACGTACACGTGACAATAAATAAGGCCCGCTGTTTACCGGCTGCGGGTCGCAGCCGTCGGTCGCCTGAGCGCCATGCAGTTTTGAATATTATCAGATAGCATTTGTTTGCATACTCCAAGAGGCGCGCACGCATTCCAGGGAGGCTCGTCTCGACCGAGTGAGATGTAACCTTCCACCTACGTACTTACTAACATCGCGCGGAACGGTGGACAGTAGATCTCGACCGGTAGATATCGGTTGCCCTTCGACGGAGGCTCCGGTGCGCCGTATTATTGCGCCCCGATCTGATTTATGTCGGATTGATAGCAGATCGCCGACACCACAATGTAAATTACAACGATGCGCCGTTGTAAATACGCCGCGGCCGTCGCCGTGCCAGCCGAAATATTTGAAGACTGCCGGTATCTCACGATTTCGACCCCGTGAGGCCGTGTGTATACGTACGATCTCTGTACCGAGAAACGCTTATACGCGGTACGTGCTTCTGATACAACGATTTCTGTTGTTGTTATAGTGTGTCGTCGCTGTTATTCCCCGTGTAGCGTATTGTAATGTTGCTCAAAACGTTGTCCGGGGATCGTTTCTCTTGTAGTTTACTCGTTATCACGGTATATTTGTTGCTAGTATACCAGCACTTGTACGGACGGTGTCACAATAAACTAGAACCATAGTTGCTTAACATGTTTAGCGTTTCCGAGAATACCACAAGAGGAAATAAAAAATGCTTCTAGAATTACACATATATAAAACGATCAAATACCACAAATACAGGGTGTACTAAATATACTATGAGATTCAAAAAGATTGTCAAATCCGCTCCTATAGATAGTAACAGGGTGTAGGTATATGCCGCGTGTTTGTAATGAAGGTTTGAACTAAGTCAGTGTTGGAACACAAGAAAGTAAACGGATCTGTCATAAATAAAACGTAACCTATATTAAATTTGAACTCGCATTATATAAACGACTATGGGATTGGTGTTTCTGCTTGTAAAAATGAAATGTAATTAATTTAACTTTACTAAATTATGATTTTACAATTCAGTACTAACTGGTATTTAACTAAATTTATTTATTATTTTCAATTATAACATACAATTAGTATAATTAGTAAGTGACAAAACTGCATCTCTCACTTCTTCTATGGTATGCATGCGGTTTCTATAGATCCTATTTCTTAGATAGCCAAACATGAAGTAATCTAATGGGGTTAGATCAGGCGATCTTGGTGGCCATCTTTGTGCTCTAACGAACCTGTCAGCCAAAAACTGTTGAAGATATTGACAGGTTTGTCGAGCAGTATGTGCTGGAGCATTATCGTGCTGAAAATAACCTGCCTCAAGCTCATTTTCTTGTAACTCTGCAATAAACAATTCCAACACCTGTTGGTAACGTTGGGCTGTTACAGTTTCCTCGAAGAAAATTGGCCCTATTATTCGTTGCCTGGACATAGCTAACCAAACTCCAACTTTTATGGGATGCAATTGCGTTTCTCGAAATTCGTGTGGATTTTCTGCAGATCAGATACGATAGTTTTGTGAATTGATATAGCCTGTTAGATAAAACCAGGCTTCATCCGAGAAAAATGATTTGTTTAGCAAGTCATCGTCCCTTAAATTGTTATTAAACCAATGACAATATTCCAATCGCCTATCGTGATCTAATGGTAATAATTCCTGTACCGTAGAAACTTTATAGGGATGAAAATGTAACTTTCTTTTGACAGCTCATTGCGCTGAAGTGTATGATAAGCCTATAAAATTATAAAATGTAATAAACTATTTCACTTAATGTTAATATTGATTTTTTACCTGTTTGTTGAGCTAATTACCACAGATAAATTCCCTTATTTTCTCACAGTATTCAGAAATACTATTGTTGGTGATATTAGATGTAAATATAAACGGTTTGAAAAAAATTATAAGGTAAATAATCGAAAAATACTACAACACGACGTCAATGTCGCTAAATATCAAGAAAATTCATTTAATGTATGAAATTTGTATGTAGCTAACTTCGCTCATTAAATTGGTAATAAGTATAGATAAATTTTTCCGAAAAACAGTTTTTTTATTACGACAATCATTTTGAATCTGAAGACTTTTATAATGTCGGTCACAACTGCACAGTTTAGGTCACACAGTTTGTACAACGTGTGTATTTTCTGTTAAAAAAAAGAGCTCTTGGAGGTTAGGTTGCAATTTTTAAAAATCAGTTCCTTTCGAACGTGCAAGACAATAACATAACTGTGGCACTGATAACTCGACACACTTTAAAACATTTTACTAGCAATTTTATTACACACTTTATTTATGTAAAAAAATAATTACAATTCATTCTAAACCCCGTGCTCCATTCAAAGCTGCTACAAGAGGCTACATATTCTAAGCACTATATAAATACCTAAATAATTACAATTCATTCTAAACCCCGTGCTCCATTCAAAGCTGCTACAAGAGGCTACATATTCTAAGCACTATATAAATTCCTAAATAATTACAATTCATTCTAAACCCCGTGCTCCATTCAAAGCTGCTACAAGAGGCTACATATTCTAAGTACTATATAAATTCCTAAATAATTACAATTCATTCTAAACCCCGTGCTCCATTCAAAGCTGCTACAAGAGGCTATCTATTCTAAGTACTATATGAATTCCACAACAATTTAAACATTCTTATTCTAACTAAACAATTTCCCTGTGATTATTAATAATAATAACAAAAATATAATAAATCGTTCAGCCATCAATTGTTATTACATTTTCTTGCGCTCATGGAACGAGTTATCTCCCAGCATTCTGCCAGGAATAAGGAAAAACCATAGAATAACCTTTCTCTGAGAGCAGGCCCTGAGAAGCAGCTCCTGGCTTTGTTGCTGATAGCCAGCAAATTATTATTATCCTTCTAGATTTGGAAGAAGCAGCCTCCATATCTTCTCAGTTCCGATAGCTATGTCGTTTCCAGGTAACTCTTCGACTCTTCGCGGATCATGAAGCCATCACCTCCATCAGCGGAAGAATAGACCATCGTAATGAACTGAAAGTAAATAAAACAACAGCAGTACTTGCTCTAATATTTAACCTATCCAATTCTTTAGCAGTTTTACTAAAAAATTCCGACCATTCAACCGACTCATTATCCCTAATGTCTCTTTCACGTCGCGGCCAATTTAACCCCTTAGCTTCCGTACGTAGCCGCCGCTCAAATAAAACATGCCTCGCTGTATCTACCCCACCACATTCAGAGTGCGAATCATTAACCCTTCCAACCACTTAACAGTATGAAATATTCGTCTATAAATACGTACTACCCTACTAAGTATTTATATATTATATATACATACATACATATTTAGCAGCATTACTAAAAAATTTCCACCATTCGACCTACTCGTTATCCCTAATATTTACATATTTGCGTGTGTAATGCGGAAAAAATTGTAATTTAACATATTTACCATTAATTTCTAATAGACTTACCTTTCTAATACTTATTCTATTTCTAAATTATCATTAAAGGCTCCAATGTTGATGATTTCTTTGAGTTTGTTATTATACCGTTCCGTTTTCTAACCTTTTGAGTTTATTACGTCATGAAATAGAATGGAATCATTTTTAGGTATAAATGGAGTAGTTTTAGTCTAGTTATTTATTTATATTTATCAATCTTATTCATGATGACGTCGCTTCGCTATCGAAACGTTTATCTAGTGCAGTTTGTAACAAAGTGCTTTAAAGTATGTAGTAAATCCAAACATGACCATTAGTATAAGTGTGATGCGTGTTTTCCATAACAGTTCACTTGTGTTTGTATTTATTATTTGAAATAAAACATAGTATAGGTCTCATCAGTGGATTTAAGAAACAGTAGTTTACTCTAAAATAATCTATTATAGTCTACGCAGGATGACACTGGCAATAATATTAACAGTAAGTTTACAAAGTGCCGAAGATACAAATACCAACAAGAACTGTATGTAACAGAACTTGTCTCTATAAAGTTTTTGTAATATGTTTACCAAAAACCAGCACCCCCATATAAAAACATTACAAACATTAAAAATTAATTACTTGGTAATTAATGTGAAGGAGTTTATATTGGAGAATCAATCCAATATATTAAAAAAAGAATTTATTCTCACAATATAGCATAAATAAGCAATATTTCAATTATACAGCTTTGGTAAAACACGCAAAAAACAATAAAAACTTAAATAATATAAAAATGACATAAATAACCTAAGTCAAATTTATAATAATCTAATAATAAAAAATATTAATGAAAAAGGAAAAAATTGAGCAGTCGCACACCTTAGCTTACGATGGTATTTAAGATCGAGTAAAGCATACTTTGATAAAATAATGTTTTTCTGGAAATTTTCACAAATGCAGAGTAGTAAACAAATTCAATACGTCCTCTCATAGTACCATTTAGTTTGTTTTATGGTGTTTAAAGTATGATTGTCGTTTACAAATTATTTTTATGTTTAAGTGTGGATATAAATAATAAATTTACGGTTTCTTCTTTCTTGAGATAGCGGCTCTTTTATAAACTTTTTTTACATATTTAATGAGACTTCATATTGATTTAATAACTTATTCTTAACGATTCGACAATTTTTATTGTCTTCCTCAGAAATTTTCATTTTTGTTTATAATGTTCTACAAATTTATATTTAAATTTACAACACAAACATATTAAAATTTTCTTATTTAAAATTACAATTTAATAACATTACAAATGTCATTTTGTCAAACAACTTGCTTTTACATATACCTATTTTACCTAACGGGGGCGCCCCCAAAGCTCCTTCTCGGAATATTAAAATTTGAAAAATAGTAATTATCAAATGTCGTTGTAAAAACACCAAACTTACAAATAAAAGAATGTTTAACACGAAACAAGCTTAACCCTTTATTTCTTTCCCAAAATGCTGTTTTACCACTTTTAAGACTCTTAAATTACAGGTTCGTATGTTGGAATCGTAAATACTATATAAAACAGTTTATTTAATACAAAAATATGTGTTCAAACTTTCCTGGCACTTTAAATGAATGAGGTTAAAGCAACGTCAAAATAAAAAGAATAAATTTAAAATTCAGAGCCATCTACGGGTAGATGACTTGACTAGGACAGGCACACACTCTACGGATGGAAAGGCAATTCTCTGGGTATAGGTTGGACTTTCGATTCGACGGGCCTTCCGTATCGGTCAGTAGCATGGAATGGTGTTCTGGCCGGAATTCTTCGTAGCAAATTTTATAGGAAATTCTCTACAATTTTACAGGTATAAGTAAGGATTTAAATTATTCAGGAGTAATGTCGATACTTTTTTTTAGGTAAACACTTCGTGGAACTTTTATGTTTTTGATAGTGTGGCATAAAAATCGTTATAGGAGTTCAATATCAACCGCCGTCTTTCGTGGCCACAGGCAGAATGAGGATTTAAACTAAAATTACCCCAGTAATCAGTCTTCGATTGTTATCGCTATCAGGCAAGCCAACATTGAATTTGAATAGATACCAGTAACTGACATTAAGACACCGTTATTTTCTCTAATTTGAGGGGAATACAGCAAAAATTACCAAATAGATATCCCGAAGAATGAAAAATCTCCCCGAGCAAAATATAAATTATAAAAACATAAAAATATACCAGGTAAGCTTGAATTAACATAGAAAATAAAGTTTACATTATAATTAAGGCTATACTTAGCACCTATTGCTAAGATGGTCCATTATAGTGATTCCTAACAAATTCAAATTTTGCCTGTAAAGTAGGCAACCGACTAAGCGCTTCACCTTTCAATTACTTCTTCATTTGGCTTTGAAACCTGTTTTAAATGACGAAATTATATTCGATACCCCTGATTCCATAGCAATATATATATTATTATTTTTAAAGAATTTTGAAAAAGGAAAAAATGAAATACCAAAACGTAAAAAAAAACATTTGTATAATTTAAAATTAAAAAATCGGCATACCAAATAAAAAATATTGATGAAGAAAGATAAAACCGTGAAGTTATTTCAAAAAATTTAGCAAATTTCCTCGAAATATGTTTTTACATGAGCGTCTATAGCAATTTTACTAAATTAATATTGTAAAATTCTGACATGTATTATATTGGATTAAGGGTGGAATAAATTTTATTATTTTTAGTCAATAAATTAAGCCTACTTTATACTGGCAAAATTTTAATAAAAGGTACTAAGTACTATAGATTTTAAACTGTATGTTTTGGAAAAATTAGTTTTTGTAATCACTATGTTAGTTTAAAGCATATTACCATAGACCAGCGGGCCAATTGACGTGAACTTCACATCGCTATCTTCAACGAACTCCCAAATAAATCCCTTTCTCGCAAAACCCGATAATTCTCTTCGACGTCTCAAAGACCGTTATAATAAAAATTTACAATTCAATTATCGACGGTTGTTGAGCCCATTACTCTCCTAAACTCCGAGAACGGTGGGATAAAAAAAAAGGAGAAGAACGAAGAAGCAAAGAGTTCCCCGGGCGCAAAACATCGATACTAATTCCATTAACATCGGTCCTTATCGGAGGAAGCGATCTCCGGAATCAACTGATTAAAAAAGTTGTCCTCGCTGCGATCCTGCGCTTCGTCCCCCGCGAATCGCTTGCTCTTGCTTAATGCGATTGAATTAAAGATTTAGCCTGAAATAGGCTCTTAATCAATGTCCCCGCTTCATTAGACGTTAGATTTCCGAATAAAAGAGAGCAGTAGCCGATAGTCACGAGCGTATAAGACAATATTACCTCGTTGGGCGGCCGTGCGGAAGGGCGTTGATCTTAAATTAGGATCGAGAGAGCAGATATTCGAAAGGGAAAGTGAGATATATTATGTTGAGTTTTTAAGAAGACTGTAGAAATTGTTATGTCTATAGAGTAATTTGAAGAAATATATGTTTAACCCTAAAATAACAAGATTAAAAATATGCAATGGAATATTATCTACATATCTACCCTTGTTGGGGAAAATACAAGTAAAAAATTTACTCACTGGCAGAGTAAAAATACATTTAGTATATTCCTAGTAAACTTACATGGTAATATTACACCAACGGGTGAATATATCATGAG
>RXPK01004438.1:0-73189 GCA_004143645.1 Protaetia brevitarsis
TCAGTATTGCATTATACGGCACCAACCTGCATTGCACGTGCATCTGTTTTCGTGTTTGATTCTCCGTATTAACCATATCCAAACAAACCACCAAATGTGGACTGACTTGACCCAAGTGTACTCGTATTATTAAACGTTATTCAGTGGGCATAAAAATTCACTCTTAAGATATATGGAACATCTATTTACGCAATAGTTCAGACATAATCAAATGCATAAACATTCACTTAATTTTATTGGTTTAAAAAATCATTTAAAAATTGGTACGTTTAGTTGAACCAATTGTGAATGAGTGGTTTTGAACTATAATTGAAAAAACGTTTAAGAGAGAATATTATAGCATAAGAATAGAGTTGCATATTAAAGAAGTTTGTGTTAGAAAGGTGTTAAACAAATAGATCGCATTCATTAGTTAAACGCTAGTAAAATTGTCTAGTCTAGACAAATAAATGTGACTAGAAGTATTTATAATTCACGTGTAGTTGGACAAAATAATGCTTAGCAATAGACATACTTGATTATTTTGCTCGTAAATTTAAACTTCTACAGTTATCGCAAATAACACGAAAGAGTGTGGACTTTTATTATTAATTAGTCAAAAAGTGATTAAATTTTCAACAGTGTACGGGATTTTTTTTATTATTAAATATACTAAAACTTTTTTTTGGGATAGGTTGTGCATGTCTAGGAACCCCAAAATCTATTTTGACACACGTCACGTGACCACTAGTATGGCGGTTAATTTTCAAAATATGCTCTGAATCTCCAAAAAGTGATGTTATATGACATGATATCCAAAAAGGTTATTTGAAAAAGTTGTTTAGAATTCAATTTTGAGGTTGTATGCAAATTTTTGAAAGATACTTCAAAAAATTTAAAAATCCCAATCTTTCCAAATCTTGATTCATTGAATTACTTTTTCAATTTTGTTCGTTTTTAGCAGCTCAACTGCAGTAATATTTCTAAATCTGGTTAATACTCAAAGAATTTTGTCAATTTTTGCATAATTAACACAGTGAAAACTGAAAAGTACGTTTTCGGTATGACAGTTGTTGCAAGAGACTGATGTTTCTAAGTAATAAATAAAATTTTACAAACATTTTTATTTTAAACCACTTAATAAACATTACTTTTATTGAAAATTATAACACTTTTTTTGGTTTCATTAAAGTGGAAACCGGTAGTCTAAAACTAATAACTCATAACACTACATGCGCGCACGAGGTATTAAGGGTAGGTTTTGAAATAGAGAACAAGGAATAATAAATAGTAGGTAAAATAGAAATAGTTTAATGTCTATGAAACTCAGTAAAAGTAAATGATTAATAATAATGTACTTTTAGCTAATGATATGAATACTTATTGGGCAAAAACATTTAAACAATAACTAATAGTAATAAACAACTTGTTAGGCACATATATCGTTCTGTTTCTTATAAGTAAGATAGGCTTTGAAGTAAAAACAACAATAATGTAGTAAACTATTTTATTTTCTGGTAATGAGTAAATTACTACCATTTTATTATACTACTGTGTTTATTATCGTCTAATTTCAAAATCTACTTTAACACTTGGGTGGCGCATGTAGTGTTACAGTTTTGGACTAACGTTTTCACTTAATGCAGAAACAAAAAAAATGTGTTACAATTTCAATAAAATAATGTTTGCTAAGTGGTTTAGAATGAAAATGTTTGTGAACTTCATTTATTAGTACTATATACAGTCCTGCAACAACAATTGTCATACCGAAAACGTACTTTTCAGTTTTCACTATGTTAATTATGCAAACATTGACAAAATTGTTTGAGTATCAACCAGATTTAGAAATATTACTGCTGTTGAGTTGCTCAAGAACGAAAAAAAATGGAAATAGTAAATTCATTAACAAGTGTTTGGAAAATTGCGTAAGAATTGAATTGCTAAGCAACTTTTCAAATTAACTTTTTTGGATCACGTCATCTAACTTTACTTTTTTGGAAATTTCAGGGCATATTTTTTTTATTTTACCGCCATACAGTGGTCACGTGACGTATTCAAAATAAATTTTGGGGTCCTAGACATGCACAACCTATACCTCAAGAAAAAGTTGGAATATTTTAATAATAAAAAAAAATCCGGTCTGTTGCAATATTTATATATAATAAAAAAAATTCCCATATGTTGTAATATTAATACCGGTCACTGTATAACCAGCATTAACGAAGAAATATTTGATCCAAAGTACGAATATTTTACAAAAAAAATTAATACATATTACATATCTTACAGGCACTCAGACTGGATAATTGTATAGCCTTGTATCTCGGCTTGAATTTCCGCATACGTCTAAAACGTACACTGTTAAAAACCTAATTGCAATTTGTTGTGTTACATAGACTATCTACTTACAATAATTTTAAATTGATACTTTTCTAGACCATTAATTTTAGTACACACAGATAAGTATGTAGTTAATTCAACCATAGTTAATAAAGGCCAACGATGCCGTAACAGTATTATCAGCTTGTAGCTTATATCTAGTATTATCAGTCAAATTTATTTAATCCGAACATATCAATATTTCTGATAAAAAAAGTTGTTTCTTTAAATTAAGTACACCCTTAGTATATTTTTAAATACATCGGACAGTTATTTTAAACAAATAATTGTTCCTTTTTTACTTTAAATATGGGATGCTACCATATAATTAAAATAAACTGATACTTTTCTCTGTTTCAATTAAAACTTAAGGCAGCGTATACTATCAATTAGCTAAATCCCAGAACCAGCTACAACAGAATTTGATATGAAGGCATTATAACAACATAACAGACACGATTCGTTAAATATATTTGAAGAAAGTTTATAACTTTCGGAGTAAAGCCAATGTTTGTTATTATTTATTATGTATTGTATCCATTCTAAAAGCGCAGGTAATTTATTGCAGGGACTTGTGCGATGAAGCTTTGCAATTGGTTCTTTGATTTCGCTTTTAGAAAACTTATGAGAGTCTGCTTTACCCACGTACTATATAGAGAAAAGTCTTGCATCAGATGTAGAGAGAGATATAAATAAAGAGAGGAAGCTATAGATATAGACCATCTATGAACTATGCGAGCGTAGTTAATAAGTACGTATTGCCTAGACGGTGGCGTGGATGTTAAGAAAATAGCAAATAATGCGGTAGAATAGACCGCTCACAGAAATACACCTCATTGCGTGTCTTTTTTTTCTGAGAATATATTTCGAAATAATTTTAATATTATTATTTTCATTCATACATACATAATATATTTTATGAGTTCGTATTTTAGATTTTTGTTATATTTAGTAAAAAATATGAACAACGCTTGGAATACAAAACATGTAAATAGTATGGTGTCTAATTTATTCATTTATAGATCCTAACAAATACTTAATTTTGTGCCACAATTTATTTTATAATTGATATTGTCTTGTAAACACTAGAGGTGAGCTTAAGCAGACAAAATTATCTGTTAAATCCTTAGTTACTGTTACACTACAAAAAAAAAATGTGTAAAGAAACATAATCTAATCTTAGGAAGTAACTTAGGGATATGATGTATTTTTTATAGAAAAATGTGATATTTGAATAAAAAAAATAGTACTTGATACTTTGATTTTGCCATGATTGTGTAATTATTTCATAGTTTACCGAAATTTCGGCTTGGGATAATTAAAATCAATTTATATCGCAAAACGTTTCCACTTCACGACGTCAGTATGAGTAATGATATTCTACTATTACAATAATAATGTTATTATAAGTAACTAAAAGAAGATTGTTGATGTATTAAAGCCAAAACGTCTATAAATTAGTTTTAATTATTACAAGCCGGAATTCCACTAAATTGCATTGACGGAACCTATCTCTAGTGCTGTGCATTCGATGATACGAAAGCAGCAACTTTTTACCGACAAGCCAGAAACGTAATTTAACAACAATAACAATCAGAATCCTGTTAACAAAACCACATGCGGTGAATGCTGAAAATGATTTTTTTCGGGCGTACTCATACGTTTCGCGGTGAAAGGCTAAATCACATAAAGAACAAAGGTAACATCAATTACAAAAAAAATGCAAAAAAGGACTTTAGGACTAGGCATAAATAAATTTAGCATCATATTTTGTGTGTCAGAATAAGGGCATTTTATAATATATTTTATTTAATAAAAATACAACAACCACTTCTTTAATAGTTTATTTAATTACTAAAATATTAAATTAAAGCATAAAACATTAAATATATTATTGAAAAGAGACTAATGATGCTAAAACTTTAAAACCCGATATATATATTCTGCTGAAAACATACTTTGTGTTTAAAGTCAATAGATAGAAGAATAAGTAAACATTCAATGTGAATCACCGTCTATTCAATCAAAGGCATGCGCCACCGTCAAGACAAGACATGCTTATTATACTGTGCTCGCACAGTTAACATGGTTCTATATCTTTCTCTCTTTATTCTATATCCCCCTCTAAATCTATGCAAACTTTGTCTTACAAGTAACTTACAACAAACTACCTCTTTAAGCATACAAAGCTTTCTTGACTGCAATTAGACTTACGTTAACTTTATCGTTATGTGTTTTCCTCTACCTCGTGTTTTGGTTCGTTTATCTGGTGATAAAATGATGCATATAAATTTCCATTCATATCATTGTAAAGCATTATTTTCTCTTTCTTTGAGGATTAGTTTTGTTGGCCTATCATCGTTATTATTAATTATTTAATGGTAAGTTCTTTCTGGAGTCTAAAAGGTCTGTTTTTTCAAATATCTTTTTTTACTATTATTTCTTAACTATTTTTTGTTTCTTTATATACTTGTGTTAACAATAGTCAAAACGTTAAATATATATGCTCATTTACCTTTGTTTCTGCTGGAGTACTTTCCGTGCCTTGTTTACCTACTGTTTTTGTTTTTTCTTTAGTCGCTGAAAGGCACACTAGCGTGAAGAGTGTGTCCTGTCTATCCTTTTATCCTTAGAGCATATTATTAATAAATAATTTGATAATGCAGTGTGTTCTTGTTGTGGGCTATTGAAGATGACAAGTGTTGATGTTGTGTTTGTAATAAACCATTTAAGATGAGTGTGTTGATGTTTATCATCAGAAGCTCGCAAATTCATTCATAAGTCTGGTATACATAGACCTGTAAAAACTGCCTCAACTTGGTAATGATCTAACAATTTGAAGGCCGTGATTGTTTCCTTACAAGATGAGATAAAAAATTTAAAAAATCTTTTTTGGAGACGCCCATCTGCTAATTCCTTCTTGATACAGAAAGATTTATACAAGAATTAGATGTGACAAAGTAAAAATAACATTATGATCTTTGGATCAGATGAATTATCAGAATAACTAATACTGTACAGATAGCTACAGATATCGCCATGGTTAACGATATTTGTTATACAATTGAAGATCAAAGATAAACATTTAAAGTTGCCAACTGGCAAAATTTGATGCAACCTTACTGAGCCGTTGCAGACAATTAAAGTCCGTTTGTCGAAGTCTTCTGTTATACGATCTACCCACATTCAAAAATTAAAAGAGTTACTTAATTTTTTTAATTTGTCATATACCGTGATGAATCAATGCAAGTGCAGATTCCATAAAATGCAAGAGTGAGCTAATGGCCGTTTTCCAAAGGTGAACAAACTGAAAATGAGTATACTAAGAAAGGAATTACCAATGTCAGTTTTTAAATAAATAGCTCCAACGTCACTTCCTTTACACTTGATATTTACTATAGAATAACACGCCGTCTCAAAACTAAAACTCATCAATTTTTACTGCTGCATGTGAGTCATCCATGATATATCACTAATTACCGAAACTTGCTTGATGACTCAGTTACTGATTCTGAATTGGTACTGCTCCATATAATGTGTGAGATCTGATAGAAATTTTCTGTTGTTAACGATGCTGCAGGGGGTGGTGTTTTTGTCGGTTATGAATAAAAATTTTATATAAAGTGGTTGACACTGCTTCATTTGTTCATTGGATTCCGTTAGTGGATATTGTATTTGTAAAGTTAAATATATTCAAATTCGTTCTACTTAATTGTGTTTATCCTCCTAATATATCATCACAAGATTTTGACATTTTTTGTGAGACTCTTGAAGCTATTTTGATAAATGAGTAGCTCTTCTGATTGTGATTTCAATTACAACAATTGCACACATCCGCTGTCTCTGCTCAAAATGCTCACTTTAACTGCTTATGAATTCACTTAATCATACCAATAAATTTGTTGTGGAATTGCGATAATCGGCTTCTGGACTTAGTTTCTTCGAATTTGTCTTCTGTTCCTGTGGTTTCTCCTGATAACTTACCATTTGTTCCTCTTGATCCTTATCATCCTGCGCTATCTATTTCTCTTACATTTCCTTTATCAGGTGGTGATCAATCTACGTTTCCCGCCAATGATAATAGTCGGTATGATTTTCGTAGAGGTAATTTAATCAAATTGTATTCTGATCTTTTTAATACTGATTGGTCATTTCTTGAGAAACACAGTGATATCAATTCTGCTCTTGATGAGTTCTATGCGTATTTTTACCAAGTCCTTACCTCTATACCACTAAAATATGCATATACTGGCCCTTGTTATCCTGCGTGGTTCTCTAAAGCCATTATTTCCAACCTTAAACTAAAGAATTATTATCGACAGAAATGGAGAACTACTAAGAACTCTTACTTTTACCAACAGTTCAGCAGACTTAGGTCTATATGCAAGAGTGATATCGCTGCTGCCTATTCAGCTTACCTCGCGAAAGCTCAAACTTCAATCAGAGCTAACCCGAAAGAGATCTTTCAGTTCATTCACAGCAGGAATGGCACCACACGCATACCTAAGTTTTATTTTGATGATGATGCACGTATTGATACACCTCAGGAGATAGTTGATGCTTTCGCCTCCAAATTTTCCTCAATACACATTGATAGTAATGACTTCTCACCTAAAATCACTCATTCCAACTGTACTCCTTTCACTTTGTTACCAACTACTGAAGAAGAATTAATCAGTATTATGTCAAAGTTTCCACAGAAGTATATCGCTGGGGATGATCAAATACCTAGTTTTCTCCTTTATGATGCTCGTTACGTACTTGCGAAACCCTTGGCGCATATCATTAATTTGGCAATTGGTACTTCCACCTTTCCTACGCGATGGAAACGTGCTAGAATTAGTCCTGTTGTCAAAAAGATGACAAATCGCATTAGTAATATAGATCAATTTCTATCTTTGTCGAATTTGGCCAAGGTATTTGAGCATGTTTATATCTTGTTTGTATTGAAATAACTCCAATATATTCACCGCAACAACATGGGTTCATTAAAGGAAGATAACAGTCACTAACCTTGTCTCTAAATGCGAATATCTAAGTGAAAACTTGTATCTTCAGTCAGGTTGATGTCATCTACATGATCTTAGCAGAGCTTTGATGTAATTGATACGGAATTTTGCTTGACAAGCTGTCATTCTTTGGATTAAGTTCTTCTCTTTTGCAACTTTTTATATTCTTACTTATCTAACAGGTTCACTACGTTTTTTTACAATGGTTTATAATTATTTGATTTCATTCCCTTTCTGGAGTTCACAGGGATCGCATTTGGGTCTCTTTTATTTGTACTGTTCATAACGATTTATTGATGTCTCTGTCCTGTCAGTATTGCTTATGCAGACGACGTAAAAATTTATGCTCCATTAGAACCTCTAAATGATGTGGCTCACCTCCAAAAATTTAGATCATATTTTCAGCTGGGCTTCTCACATAAATTAAAATTAATGTCAGTAAATATTTATTTGTGACCTATACAAGGAAAATTAATTACATCAACTCGTGTGACTCAATACGTGATACTTATCTCAAGAAAGCGACAGGTTAGAGATCTGGGGGTTTTCATTTGATTCCCGATTAAGCTTTGCTGAACATATTGCTGATTGTGCGTTGCTGCTTTCAAATCTTTAGGTTTTGTCTTACGCTCATGCAAGTTTTTCAATGATTGTCCCTTCTTAAAACTTTATACTTTAGCTTTGTTGTGAGTAAATAGAATACCATCTATGGTTTGGTCTCCGCATTCAATCCACCTGCAACTGAATATTGAAAAAGTCCAACGTCGTTTCTTAAAGTATCTATCCTTCAAAATGGATAGCTAGTATCCTGCTAGAGGTATTGACTACGAATCCCTGTTGGAAAGGCATAGTGTGCGATCGTTGAACACCGTCGGGATGTTGCTGGAGCAAGATTCGTCTTGAAAGATTGTTCGTGGCTGTATTGACTCTCCTGATTTACTTTCCTCTATTGATTTTCCTTATACCTCGTTTATCCTCTCGCTCCTCATCTACTTTTCATTACCTTTCCCTCGAACCAACTTATTACGAATGTCACTTTAGTGTACATGTGCCGCAATGCTGATCTTTCTTTGATGATATATTCTTTGATGCTATAATAAACAATTTAGTTTCTCTTTTTTTCTTATCTTTTGTGTATTATTTTTTTAGTTTATACTTTTATGTATGTATGTATTTTAGTTTGTCCTGTAAAAGTTTTGCGTTGGACAAATATTATTATTATTATTATTATTATTATTATTATTATTATTATTATTATATTATTTTATATTATTATTATTGAGTACTCATTTGTGTGTAAGTGTGATTTGTCAGAATAATTTGCTGATGTGTTTCTGCAATAATAAAAATAAATTATATTAACACGTGTAAATAAACTGAAGTGAAGTGACAAAAAATAGTATATTTTAAAGTGATGCTTTAAGATAATTTATTATTATTGAAACTTATGTACATATGTTCATATTCGTATATTTAATCAGTCTAGCTTATTTTTTACCAATATAAGAAATTTCAACAATAATACAAGTCTTTTCAGGAAATTCCACCCAAATTTTTAATATTCTTGCGGCCATAAAAAGACATATTAAGTAAGAAAGCTAATTCAAGTGATTATAAAAACATTATTGATATTCTCACAGGCGCAAATAGTAGATAGTGCGTTAAAAATTCTATAAGTTTTGAATAACATTAAAATTGAATAAAATTACAATACTCTATTCAATTAGTGTTAACTTTTTGGCTTTAAAACTGCTAAAAATTAAGGCACCTCCATTTAAAACATAACAAACACTATTAGCGCATTACCTGCTTTATTGTATACTTAAAGTTTCGAAGTACCTACATTTTTTTTATGGACTCGACGGGCATTGTAAGGTGTTTAGTTTCCCACGAGACGCCTCATATACGCAGCTTCTATTATCTGAATTATCTTCTGCTGTTGAATAATTTGCAGCAGAAGCTAACTGAATTGTGTAAGTGGATGCATCTGTCCGATCGTTATTATAGTTGCTACATATAGTTACACAGACGATTAATTTTTGATTGAGGTCACTCTGCAAAGCGTCGAGGCGTTCGCAATCTGGGAAATTAATATTCCATGAACAATACATGCACGAATGATAAGGATATTCCGAGCTTTAAGTAGTAATCAATAATACGATAAGTTATTCAGAGAATTACTGATTGTTTAATATTATTAATCGAATTAGATTTGAAAATTCGAATTCCAAGAAACTTGCTGCTTAGTAAAGCATACGGGCACAATACTGTACTTACTAAGAAGAGCATCCAAGAAAACCAATTTTTATTTAACATAACATGTATTCAGAAATTGTGGGACAGAACTAAAAACATTAGAGTTCTTTAAGTTATTTATAGGTATATTTCACTAGAAACAAGTTTAATAACTTTTTTTTTTAACAAGGTTGAGGAAAAGCGTGTTTCCATCATATATGTTTGTGCGTTCGTACGTCGTCCCAATCGCCCTTTAGCTGCAACTAGAAATGTGATGAAAGATGTTCTCGCGTGAATAACAGCTCTGAAAAACCATTTATTTATCAAACAACTATTTTATGACGAGATGCGGCTAGTAGTAAATGCTTCTGAAAACGTGAAAGAGGAGGTAGATTTTAAAATAGATAGTTTGAATATAGTGTGTAATACTGTAAATATATTAAGGAGACAGTGTTCCGAAACTTTTTCTTATATAATTATATTTTTGTTATGTGTACTAACCCGCGACTATGAAAAGTATCTATCTATTATTACCTATTTTGCACCGTGTGAAAATTAGAAGGAATGTCTAGAATGTGGAAGTTTGCTGTTGTGCTACGATTCACTTCACAAGAGCGTCCGGAAATGGTGGTTTGATTGAATCTTCTTGGAACAATAAGTACAATAAAATTTAAAAAACAATTATTAGATACTTCGTAATCACCCGCTATTAATTAGCTAATAACATATTTCATTGAGGCAATCGAGCTATCATTTCATATTCACTGATTTTGGTTCCATTGATACGACGAATGATTTATTACTCAATAAATTCCGTTGTCATTTAATAAAATCATTTTCATTGATTTGATAAACTCGTTCTTTGGACCAATTTTAATGCATTATTTCACGTGAACAATGATTTTTGTCACTGTTTTAGGACTCATTTTTGGTTCAGTGAATTGATTACTTTTATTTTATTTTTCCACTAATTGTGATTTCATTCATTTAATATCATTTTATCAATAATAATATTCATTGCGATACACAACTTATTAATTTTATTATAGGTAAAAGAGTGAACAAAAAAAGAGGAAAGAGCTTGGAGCCTTGGAGAAGAATAACTCTCATATTAGGTGTATATAATTGTCAGATTTTTAACTTATTATAAACGAAATGAGGTTTTCAATAATAAGAAGAAATTTAAGGGTTCTAGTATTAGTATTATGGAAGACTTGACCACCAGGTCAAGAATTGAAGAAAGCACAGCTCGCATTTGGTGTTAAACATGTATGGATACCCGATGGCACCATATTTGTCTCTGCGAATGGCTCTCGCTCCATTGTGCGCTTTACTGAGGACCTGACTAGGATTGGAAAACCTGATGCGGATTGCACCTAATGTAGAGTCAAATTCAAAACTCATGTCCCCCTAAGATATTATTTCTTTATATTTTATAAACATAATATATCTCCGTGTCTGTTTAAAATGTGACCATTGTTTCATTAAATGCTCAAGTTTTCGTAGAGTGCTGCCTCGGACATGTTGACATTTAAATTAAATGTATTATTCGCCCACGAAGAAATTTTGGGGAGACATGAATTTTGTATTTCAGTATACACACTAGTGATTATTTACATACATGTGTGGGTTAAATTAATCTCGAATTATTGCGCTATTTTCGTTTTGCCTACAACTTTGCATTCATTATTATCTAATGAATATTTGTTTCATTTTTTCTTACAGTAATTATAATTTTTACTTTTGATCTTTCTTATATTTTGATGTTCGATATTCTTTATTTAGTAATTTTAATAACAACTTACAACTTTACATTCAATATTATCTGTATGAAGATTTTTTTATCTTTTCTTATAGTAACTACAATTTTTTACTTTTATTTTATTATTTTAATGTACCATTTGCTTTATTTACTAACCTTAATTTGCTGCTTATAATATTATTTAGTCATAACTAATAATTATCCCTTTCAATTTTTTGCACTTGGCATTTTTTTCTTTACTTTTGCTGCAGTTTACCGCTGCTACATTTTTGCTTTTGATTGCTAGATATATTACGTAGATGTATCACCTGTTGGTAAATAAAATACTATTGCTTATAATATATATAAGACGGGTACTTTTACTCGATAAGGTACAATCACAATTACGAACACTGAAAAAAAAAATTAATAATCATAAATAAAAATACAATTATCCTAAGTAAAAAGTTCAGCTGAATAGGAGACAAAAGCACAGATTACTTAGCACTAGTAAAAAAGAGATCCTAAACACTGATACTAGGCAAATGGGCTTTGATCCCGCAGGCCAATATATATATTAAAAAAAAAAAAAAAAAACACTGATACTAACAAGAAGTAATCTAAGTTACTTACGGTCTGCTTCACACCGGTAACTTATGAAGTTACTTATGATAATTAAACTGAAGTAGTTAAGCCAAAGAATATATGTACCTAGTTGCAGTAAGCAAAGATTTGCCCTTGTCAAGTAGTAGGTGTATTGCTCTGAGTGAAGCATTCTATAACAGCTATCACATCTTCATAATTAATACAAGCTATTTAGATTACTTGTGATAAGGAAAGAGTATCATTAATGCACGTTCAGTAAATACCTGATATATAGAAGGTAATGGTTTGCTATAAATATATAATATACTTATCTTAAATTTGTTGTTCAACTATAGGTAGTGTAGGAAACAAGGAACCGCTGCGTACCGAGCCATGCGTAATTCAAAATTGTTTGCAAATAATTTTTAATTACTATTCAGTGTGCTGTAGCTTCGATTGCATTAATAATTGAAGATTAAATTCGCATTTATTTTGATAAAGATGGTACATAATAGTTATTACTTAAGCAAAAACAATTAGTAATAGTTTTATTTTGCATAGGACAAACACAGTGACTACCTGATATGAATGAAAGATATTGGTTTCACTTTAACAACAGTTTTTTTTAAACAATTTACAACGTAATGACTCATAAAATATATTCCTTAATAATACAAAATGAAAAAACAATAATAAAAGATAAGTAAATGGGCCCTTGAAACGTTATTAGTTATTGAAATCTAAAAAAGGACAAGAGAATATGGCTTTTGAAGTTAAAACTAATAACAAACAAGAAATAATATACTAGGCGGTAAACTTGCGGTTTCTGTCGGCGTATGTGGCGGTTATGTCGGGTGATCGCCTCGAAAACGGCTACTTCGTCAGGGTATCCCTAACTGCAGGTGGCACTTGGACTGTCATTCAGCTAGCGACGGCATCCACACTTTAACTTCACCAGCGGGCGCAGATATCATCACAATGATGGGGAATTCAAATATCCCACCACGTGGTTTAAAACTGCAATCTTGAAACATCCGATTATTATAGATCGGTTATTTTCTTTCGCTGGGATTCTTTATACAGATGGGGACTGTGAGTAACCACCGGTATTTTTTATATATTTTTCGTTCCAACTGGGCTACAGTGGTCGTACTCCTTGGCCGCCCTTTTTCGACGACCTTTTCTCACGTCCGTAATTCTTACTTGACGCTAGCCCGCGCCTGCTCACGTAGTCGTCTCGGGGACTATTTCATTACTCCGCCGCATTAGCCAATCAGGAATAGTAAAACAATCATGGGGTGGCAGCAAAACTCAAATAATCATAGTTGTGGCAAGTTGTTACCTATTTAAGAAAATACATGAGTTTAATAGCGATCAGCATGTTGTTACTTCTACTAACCTGTGCTGTAGTTAGATCAGTACCAGTAGTCATAAGTATATGGTTACTTACCGCAAATTTGTCAGGTACGCTGTGTAATAGTCGTTAATAAAAGCACTATTTACAGTAACAACTGGCATTCAGGAAACTGGGTTTAGTTGCAGGTATTAATTAACGAGAATGGTTCCAAGTAAAACTTTATCTATTGTAAATAATTTTTTATCAAGCAAACACTTTACTTAGCCCATTTTTCTCAGTGAATGCACTACGTATTTTAAAACTGGACGTAAATGTTTTTATAGTAGACGTTTAATAAAAAAGTCCCTGTGAATCACCCGTGCTAGAAGGATTGGGTAACCATTTCTTTTCTAAAGTTCGAGTGCTAGTGAATAAGTCGAATTGTTATAGCTACGGACAGATTATAGAATTTCTTCGATGTAAAGCAAAAATATTGTTTTGAATGAAAGAAATCTTTCTTCATTGTAACTTGCAAACCTACGGTGTGATGACATATCATGGAAAGTATAACGTTTATTACTGGATTTCATTTTTGCTTTTTATTTTTTCCTACCCTTAATCCTAACATCATATAGGTTTTTCGATTATATAAGATGGAAGATAAATTTTCGAAAAGAAATCTTTTAGCGAAACGTAATTTAAATTTTAGAGCTTTAGTCGCAAAACGGCGAGGATAGCGGTTTTTTATTATCGATAAAACGTGAAGTTTACGTCATAAACTAGTGGAATATTAAACGGGTATCGCTCATTGTATGTGGCAGCAATAACAGAATTATATGAGTCATAACGGGCCGCATGGAAATATTTTATGCGATGCCTGTACGGTGCTCGCAGGAAGCTTTCGGATCTCGCCATTCGTATAATCAGGTTATTAAAATGGTATAATACCCGGAAAGACTTGACTGCATTTTACGAGTCCTAATGTAATTATCAAATTTAGGATCTACGGGGCCTTCTACAATTGTTTAACCCCCACGGCAGTAAATCACTTAACGCACAACTGAGCTGAACGTTGAAAGATTAACTAGATCCGATGTAAAGAGTTGCATTGCGTCCGTCATTCGCTTTAATAAAACCTGATTATATTTTAGCTTAAACTTCCCTAGCCAACTTGCTCTTCCCTCTAGACGCATTTTCTAATGGTCATCGGATCGATATGCGCTGAAATACAGTCAGAAGAATTAAACACAAAATGGCTCACAATCAGGTAAACACAAATTATCACTATTAATTATTTTTCTTGCACCTGCAAGTATCATAAAGTCACACGTATCAATTAAAAGAAACTCTAAATGTTTAATTACAGAGAAAAAAAAAAATTTCTCACATTTTTTCGATATTACATAAAAATACTTCATTGTTTAAATCAACAATCAACTTACGGTAAAAATTACTGAATGACTTATTTTGGAGATATGGCTTTGATAAACGCATTATTACTATGTCAAAAAATATTATTCAAAAGGAACCGATGCAATGAGGAAAAAGTTATTTTAGAGATACACTGTTTTATATTACAGCACTGAAGAACTACGATTAATCTCGTTTCTGAATAATAGCCTGTATATTTTTTACGTTTTTACTATATTTTTCTGCGCTAGATGCAATGGCAGTGATACTTTTTTAATTTTTTTTTTTTCACGATGTTTACGCAGTAACTAGTAATAGCAAATGATATTGGCTTCTATTCTAAGTAAATACCATCTATCTTCAACATTAACTTTACTTTTCCTCCATTGAATTTTATTTTTCATCCCATCGAGCGAGATCTACGTTTCTTAATTTATTCTTTTTTCAAACTTATACTTAAAATTTTTGCGGCTTAATTCCGTATCCTCTCCCATATAGCGTCTATCTCTTTATAAATTGCACTCTCGGGTCTTAGATTTTTGTCTACTGTGGGTGAATGGATGGTAAATATTGTTACTTCCTATCTTTTTTTTGTTGTGGGAGACGTCTGACATGTTGCCTACGAAAACACTGCTGCTCTTGGCTTTTTGTGTTTAGACTACCATTTCATTTACTCATTAAATTACACCAGCCATTCCAAGATCCTAGTGCCCTGCATTGATCCATACAGGTCTCAGGGTGGTTGATCGAAGTAATCCTCTGGGTTTATTAAAATTGCTTGTCTTCTTCAGAGCTTCGCATTCACACGGAATGTGGAAAGCTCTCATTACACAGTCTGCAGTTGATATTTCTAATATTGATCCCAATTTTCTGTAGAAGTCCTTTCAGTATACAGTGTCCTATTTGGAGACCTGTTACGAAGCGAAGATGATTCCTACTGAGCTGCAGTAGTTCTTCAGTCTTCTTTGTTTATGGTTCTTTAATAAAGATCTTACCACTAGTTACGCCTGGCTGCGTTATTCCAGTGTTCTTTTTGTTTTTCTTTACCCAACATCTTACCTGCTCTCGTATTGTGTTTTTAAACGCTCCTAGAACAAGTTCTAGGATATGTGAAGCAAGTGGCCCTTTTTTTTAACCCATCGGCTTTTTCGTTTCCCTCGATTGCTTAATGTCAAATCACCCAAGCAAAGTGACTTTACTGCGGTCCAGTTCTCGAATACATTCCCAAACCAGCCTTGATTGAATCTTGGGTTCACTAGTGCCCTCAGTACCACCTGGCTTACTTCCTATCCTTTTTAGCAGCCTATTTTTACATATACTATCCCATATCGCGTCAAAACCTAGTAATGCTTTAGGTAGCTCCATATTTACAACGAAACCATCTTCGAATTTAATGGTGGGAAAATTCGTTCACCTCGGAGAATCCTTCTTTTCAAAATCCTATCTTTAATGGATTCAGTACATTGAACTAGTCCAAAAAGAACTAGTTAGTTCACTGTCCGGGGTTACCGATTGATTGAAAAAAAAGTTGATTCCATCTTCTGCATATTCATGAATATATATTTTACAATGTAGAAAATGAGTATGGTATCAGTTTAATTAAAAAAAATATATTTATAGTCGCTGAAAAAATAATCTGTATTCTAATACCTTAACTGCCATGTATATATCTCCGAATACTCAATTGTATTAAAATTCTATTTAGAAAATTTTACGTGGCAGTTAAAATGCTAGGGATGGCCCGTCCAACATGAACGAAAGTTCATTATAACCATACATCGTTCCTGACCGTACGTTTCACTGAATAGTTCTTTTGAACTTGTTTATTCAAAAGAACTAATCATTTTGTGCCCCACATTTTTGTTGTGAGTCTTGAAGTATATCCATTTCCTATTTTCCCATTATTCTAATCAATTCGTTAACTACTCCTTCTTCATTTGTTGTCCCTTTTACCGTTTAGGTTACTACCTTGATCATCTCTTTTCTTAGTCGATTGTGCCATGTTTTTTTTATTCGCTATTCATTTCTCTTCCCCGTCATCCCACTTCCCCGCTTCCTTGATCCTGCCTGGGTTTTTGGTTACTCTCTTTGTCTCCTTATTCCATTCGTAGTTTCCTACGTAAATAACAATTTTTTAGCCCATTTTTACATTGTTTCGTTTTCTTCGTTTTTCTGTCACAATGCTTCTTGATTCTGTTTGAATGAATGAACTAAAAACTTAAAGATTTGGTTTATTTACTCGTGGACCTTTCTTTTGCTTTTGATTTTTCTTAAATGTCTCACCCCAACTCACTCTCACTGTGTCGATGTACAAATGTATTGATTTGCTCGTAAATGACGATCTATTGGGTTTGATTTGCACCCACGCTTAAATAGGACTAAACAGAATAGAAAATACGCCCTATATTAATTTTTCAGTGTATTTTTCTTCTAATGCACAAAACTTCTCCCCCATTTAACTACCCCTGTATCTCCTACATTGCCCAGAATAGCAATGGTGTCCTTATGAAAGTCCCTTACATCTCAAAAATTAGTCATTTGTGGACTAATGATTTTTTAGGGAGGTAAAGGATATTGGTCCACAAATGTCTTATTTTATTACATTTATTTATATTATTATATCATATATAAAGACTATATAATAATAATATTTATTTCCAAAAAGAAACATACATACATAAGGAAAAAAAAGGAAAAAGTAATGAACAGTAAAAAAAAAAAAAACATTAGGAAATGAAGCCCTAGATATTATAAAACATAAACTCTATATATAATTAAATACTATTACAGTTTCAGAAGAAACAGGAAAGTAGAAGGCAATCTTATAGAATTCATCCAATGAATAGAAAAGTTTGGGTAAAAGGAACTTCTTCAACGTTCTTTTAAAAGTATGCATTGGACACAACCTTTTGGTGGCTGGCAAGTGATTATAAACTTTGATACTAATACATAAGATACTTTTATTCGTTAACGAAAGTCTGTGTATGGGCGCCTGAATATCACTTTTTCTGGTATAATAATTATGGGGTGTATTATTTTCTAATATAAATTGATCCCTATATTTATGTTCAAAGATTCCCTCAAGAATATAGAGTATTGCCACGGTCAACGGATGAAGCTCCTTAAAAATATCCTGCAGGATGTCCGTGGCGCCGCTCCAGCCATCACTCGAAGAGCTCTTTTCTGAACGAGCAGAATTTTTTGAATACCTCTACTAGAACCCCAAATTATAATGCCATACCTTATTCGTGATTCAATGTTAGTTGTAGAAACTAATTTTATAGTTTGTATGCTAATTACATATTTCAAGTATCGAACTTTAAAGATAGACTTACTTATAGCTAAAGTTATAAATTCAATATGCTGTTTCCATTTTAAATCCCCAGAAAAAACAATGCCTAACGATTTAATATTTGTTTCTTTTTCTATGATGGAATCACCAATTTGTAGGTGAAGTTCTTATGTTAACATAATTACCCTTGAAGAATTACAACATAATTAGTTTTTAAAGTATTAAGAAAGAATTTATTACCAACACAGTGATCATTAAGATGGCTCAGTACTTGATTTGTAGAATTCTCTATACTTTTAGCACAATCACATACAAAAATAGTCGTATCATCTACATAAATGGTCAAAAAATGCCCCTCGATATAGTTACCTATGTCATTAATAAACAAGATGAACAGCAAGGTTGGTGACACTCCTCCCTGTGGCACTCCCACAATAATAGCAAGTGAATTCGACTGGAACGCCTGTCTTCTAGCTTGTTCTGATACAGAAATTCTAACGAATTGTCATCTGTCAACCAAGTAAGAGGCAAACCAACTCCAACTTGTTGAACAAAAGATCATGCTGAACACAGTGGCATGCTTTTCTGAAATCGCAAAAGACACCCACCGACACTTTTTTGTCTCTAAATGTTGAATTACATAAGTATACATGGATAGTGTAGTTGTAATAGTTTATTTGCCTTGTCTAAATGTAAGTTGATTGTCCGAAATCTATGTTATGTTTCTGTAAAAATGAATTTAACGTTCCCACATAGTGTATTCTAAAAGTTAACTAATATAAGAAATAATTGATATTGGTCTATAATTGGCCATCTTGTTGATATTACCCTTCTTATACAACGAAATTATCACAGAGTCTTTTAGGCAAGTTGGAAATACACCTTGTGCAAAAGAATTATTAACAATGTAAGTAATAGGTTTTATAATCAATTACTGAATTCTTTAAAGATTTGAGTCGAAATCCCGTCTAGACCCGGAGAACTCCTGCTATTTAACCAATCAAACAATGAGAGCACTTCCGACTACATAAATAGAAAAATATATTCAAAAATTTCGGATATGTGATTATTTAACAAAGTATTATTTGCATATTTTTATTAAGATTACGTGGAAGATTGTGGAAATAATTATTAAGGGCATTTGCATTTTTCAATTTTGGAGCGTATTACTTTACTTCCATCCTCAATAAGAGTAAAATTTTTGTTTTTCTAGTTCTTTTAGTTCATTTATTCACAATATTCTGTCATTTTACTTTTATCAGAGGTACTTAAAATAACTATTGCATTATAATCATTTTGTGTAGTAACTTTAACTAGGTTTTTATGAAGAAGCTGCATGCGCTTATAATTTTTTTTTTAACACAGGATAATGTTTTTGGAGCATGTACATGTCTTTAAGTTTTTCGTTCGACTCGACAACAACAGGTGTTACCCAGGGTTTGTCTAAAGAAGGGGTATTTTTAACTACCAGGGAAAATAATAAGTATGTTTGGTCACCAACTCCTAGACACCTGTATAACAGTATAACCATTATTTTTTTGGATAAAAGAACCATATAGATAATCGCATTTGCATGTAGAAAAAAAGTTGTTTCTCCTTTAGAGAATATTTCATTCACTAGAACTTCTACACGCAAGCCTGTACTTCATTTCCTTTATTATTTTCTAGTCTCGGCAATTTACTAACGTAACTCCCAAAGTTTCTAGGTTTTAATTGCGTGACCTTTGCGAATTCAGTTTCCCCTCTTTGACAGCAGGAAAGTGATAATATCTCCGACAGCAAACTGGTCACAACTTAATGCCGTTACGCCATAAATTCGCAGACGGAATTCATTCTTTTTTTTTTGGATGTTCCTTTCTTTAGATAGTGAATTGATAGGGCGCTTGCTCTATCGTTTTCGTGTAGGATATGAATATTGCATGAAATCTAACTACGATTTTATGTTAAACAAATGGATTGAATTAATGGGGTGTGGAATAAAATGTGTAGTGAATATTAGAAAAGTACAAACAAACATTAAAACGTTGGCGTTCGACACATTTATTGATGTTCAGATGGTCTTCTCTTAGTATATAGTACTGCATAATATCCCATTTTCCTTAAGCTATACGGAAAATATATAAATGGAGCAAATTTTTCCATCCGACCTGAACCAATGTCTTATAAATATATGCTCGAAATGGTCAGGAAAAACCCGTCCATTCCGCAGGACAAACGACCATAATATTTTATTTGAGTCCCGTTGTTCCTGTCGTTCGTTGGAAACTTTCGCAGGCCCTCGCGAGGAAAACACATTCTCAACGAAAAAAGAAACACATAAACATATATTATTGCCGGTTCGTAAATCATAATTCCAAAAATACGTCCTCGTTTCATTTCGTCCCGAAGAAGGGCTGTCGCCCTCTAACGGGAAATTTCGAAATATTACTGACACCTTCCCTGTTGCCTAGACGTTTTCTGTGTATCGTATTTGATAGCCTGCAAACGTTTTACGAATCACTTTGAGATGCGATATCGGAATACAATGTTTTACTGTAAATAGTGCAGATACTTTATGTTTCTTTACTGTAAAGAATATCAAAAATACATAAAGCGAACTTTTAGTGTACTACTATAATATGAATTAACCACTATAATTTAGTTAATGCACTGTAATGTGCCTCCTGCTTTTGATATACCTGCGCGAATATTTTCAGTACCTTCCATTTTGACTTTATATATAAATGGAAGCCTATAATTTATTTGAAAGGATATTTCTCCGTTTGCTATTTTTATTAATGATGATTTACGTTCTCTCTTATTCGCATTCGTTTAATTAGGAAATTATGTAAAAGCAATGGCTTCTAAAACTCCAGTTGTTTGTGCAGTTCACATATTACATGAGGTGTTCTAATGTGCGTTCGGACTTATAAGTATAACGTCACGACCCATTCACGATAGATGTAAATATCGATAATTAAAAAATGATGTGACTATGTCACAAGCTTTATGAGAATGGTTTATATCAACATAGCCCCTCGTTGGACACATTTTATTTTCGAAACATCGATAATGTACAATGTCACCGGTAAACTGAGATTATTTAAATATTTGACGACTATTGAAGAACACCTGTTTTCTTTGTAGTATCTTTTCCCCCTAATTTTACCTCAAGGGAATTGGCCACATTTGTTAAAATTTCAAGAAGTCTATAATATCATTAATAAGTAATGAAAACAATAGATCTGAAACTGAACTTGAGCCGTTCCTCTACATTCGCCATTAGTATTTGTATTAATAATAATTTCAACAAATTGCATTTTATTCAACAAATAAGATACTACCCAAGAAGCAACATGGCCACGTAACTCCTAACAGTTAGTTAAGTTAGTAGTAAGTAGCAATAAGACGTGTTTTACGAAGTCAAATTCTTAAGTCACTTAATATAATACCACACGAACATCGATCTATAATATTATGAAAGAGATAAGAATGAATGTCTCATATATCTGAAATAGTAGAGTTAATTACTTTAAAACCATACTGACACTAGTAACAATAAATTAAATCCATTCAAAAAGTTATTAGCGCGATGTAGTATTGAGCTTTCTAATATATTGAACTTTTATATCTTTAATGTCTCATTTTTTATGAACAGAACACACCAACGTTCATCTGAGTGAATGTAAGAAAATATCACCTTCAATGTGTCTAGTGACATTCTACTAAAGTTCTACTAAATTGCTTAAGAATAAAAGCAGGAGTGCCGTCAAGTCCTAAATAGGCTTATATTTAATAAATTGATATTTGGAATGGCAGTATTACATTTTTTTGGAATAAAAACATTTTTATATCAAAAGTTTTAACAAAAAAATTATTTATTTTTCGTAGATGTAGAATCCAATCCTAAAAAGTAAATAAAAGGAATGTACCACGCAGGTAGCAATCTATTGGTGTATTTTCATACGTGGTTTGATTTGGAGTAAACTACGCACATATGAGTTAGTTCTTACCTAAAAGTGGTTAGTGTTTAATGAGGTCATATTACCTGTATGTATCATATTTGTGCGTTTGCTTACTATTGGTATTCATTATAAAAGCAGTTGTAGATATGAATGTACCATAGTTATTAATAGATTGGGGATTTGAAGAACTGATATAGAACTATTTGACCGTAAGTACACTGAGATCGAGGATGATTATCCTGATCCTACACTACTTTCCGCGATGTGCAAATCAATATTTACATCCTAAACATCGTTATGAAATTAGTGGTACAGCGTTTTCGAATATTTTACTGCCAAAATTGACATATGATTCTACATAAGCGTGCGTTTCGTGTATAAATTTTGCTTATTGCTGCTTTCGTCCTGTTTCGTCGTCCTGAAATCTTCTTTAAGTCTACGCTTTAGGTAGCAAGGTACGTTTATTTTAGAGGCATACTTTCTAAAGGGTTAAAGAGGTGGTCACGGACAGTGAAAAGAAAGCATTAAAACAGAAACTCATCATTATTATTCTATATCACTAAATTTTTGGAAATTGGCATTCGTGCAATACAGATTTAAGGAATACCTAACTACGTTTTTAATTTATGTTGGTACGTTAAGAAAACATTTTCTTAAGTTAAATTCTTAGTTAAATATTATATTTTTGTTATAGATTAACGTATGGCCATGAAAAGCATCTATTCGTTACAGTCCATTTAGTATCATATGTAAATTATGAAGAATGTCTGATATAAGTTACAATATGATATAAATGTTTATTTTTACAATATATATTGTTTAAACCTTCTATGCCTTCAATTAAACCTGGTCGTATTTGTTATCAGAAATACAGTGTTTTGTAAAATGTTTATGTTTATGTATTTATTATTTTATTTTTATACTTACGTGCAATTTTAGTGCACTATTCCACTGACATTAGTGTATATTCAGTTGCCTAGACACCATCAAACATGAATTTCCACGCTACTATATTTTGTTAGCTAGGTTCATTCGTGAATGTAAATATTAATATGGATTAATATGGACGCAAAAAGTAGGGTAGGATCAGGACAGTCTTATTCGATCTCACGGTACCTATATATTATTTAAGTATTCCAGTTAGTACATTGCTTTTATTGCTACATATAACAGTTCATTCTCTCTTACATGCTGTATCTTAGCAATAACTTGCATTGTTTCCATACATGATTCTTTCTGAGGTGACAACTTCAATCAATATGATGTATTTTTAGATGACGTTAAAAATAACGAGCGTACGTAAGACATAAACAATTTGTGAGATATAGCAAGCAAATGATATTGCTGATGTAACATCTTTAGCAAATTAAATGCGAATCTAGTCTCCACAAATCTTCGATTATTAATGCAATCGAAGCTACAGCACATTGAAATAGTAATTAAAAATGATTTGCAAAACATTTTTAATTGCGCATTGCTCGGTGCACAACACTTGTAGTTTCGGTTGTATAAATAATCGAAGATTCGTGGAGCTTAAATTCGCATTTAGTTTGTTGAAGATGGTACACTATATGGTTATGTACACTATAGCTACTGTTGACATGCCGGTGCATATTTTGACCAAAGAAATAGCAGATATATGTATAAGTTGTGCCTATGCAACACTGTTACGTAACAAGAATAAATATGCGGAGAAATACTTCCTTCAGATAGTTGAATATATGTATACGTACTACTACTTTATTTACCAGCACTATTTCCAATTCTGTGTTAAAAAGAGAATTCACGTATATGTATGAGGCTTCCATCTAATCATACGCAAAAAAATGACACGTATATTGCTTCTCAATTTTCCGAGAAGCCGAATAAGAAAGCCAAATATGTTAATATTAGTAACAAAATTACAATAATCTCGCCTGTATGCAATACATTCCTCTTGCCCGGCTTTACGAGACCCAATAAATTTCCTCCCTTTTTAATAATGTTTATTCTGGCATAAAATAAAATCCGCTACCCGGAGCCCTATTAAATTTTAACGGTCCTACTTTTTCTCGGAATGCTATTTTAGTTGTTATGGTTTTCACATACGCAATTACTGGCGTGCATATAAAAAGGTTAGGCAGGGACCGAAGTAAGGGCGTTGGACGGAAGGGCGCGAAACGACCTGAACCCATTAAACAACCCACTACTATTCGGGCCGACCGTAAAGCCTACTGCGCCTGCGATTGTAAACATTTTATAGGTTTCACGATTGTTACTTCTGTAATTATGCACGAAGTAATAATGAATTTATCCTATGTGTAGTGAGGATTAGGCCTATTCTATTGGCTATCTTGGGTGACTGATGATCAAAAGGGTCAGTAAGGATTTAAACTGGAAGTTAACGGATTTAATATGTATGCATATTACATACTATTAAAACTTAGAATAATTAAGGCATAGAATATTGAAAAAAAAATATCAGCTTTTATTACTTGCATTGATAGCTGAATCACCACATGGAATCTTAAAAAGGAAATATAAATCAGCTTTATTTTTTAAATTTATTCGTTTGTAATGCAATTAACTATACGTCTACGTTTAAAATGCTTTCAATCGTGAAGGCAAGCAATTTTACAGCTAGAAACATCATTTCTACACTGGCTATCACTCTAAAACCAGCAGCGTTTCAGTGAAACTTGAAATTCGGTATCTTCTTGTTAACGTGATGCCTGTGTGGCGACCCTGCCACACGTACATATTTACAGCCCTATTAAAACAACGATGAGACCGACCTGCTAGATTACGTCGAACAAAGCAGGCGATGATAACTTATTGCAGCATAAATGTCTCAAAAGCACGGTCACGGTTTTGTTATAGACGGTACCGCGACGTTTTATTTCGTTCCGGGCACAGTACTTAAAAAAATGATCGATCTCATCTGAATAGTTTTACGAGTCTCTCGTCACAATAGCGACGAACACCCCCTTAAATATGCGAGAGATAAAATTTTAACTGCTCCCATTTATTTCTGTTTGTTCGCTAACATTATGCACTGTTCTATTGTTTACGGCTGTCGTAAAGTACGCCGCTGTGGTGATCGAGATTCGGGTGAGACTCCTCAAAGGATAAAGGTGTAATTAAATATCCGTCCGTCGTAAGGAATTACCAATACAGAACTCTTAGCAGTTGTCAGCTGTAATTCACCTTATGGTTCCTTTAATTTTGACTTAAAGCTCCACTGCAGCTTTGGTTGAAGAATGGAAACTTGAAGATACTTCTTTACTTTACACGTACTTATAATATAGTTATATATGTGTTCATTGCTTTGTTGATCAGTCCATCATACAGTGTTCAAATATCATTAAGTTCCAGTATTGTTAAATTAATTAATACACATTTTTCAAGAACATAATGTTCAAAGCTGTATCCACAAATCAGACGTTTATCTTCTAGAACTTGAAGATGGGTTGAATACAAACTGAAACATGTTGTATCAATAGATATTTTGAATACAGATTGGTAAGAACACATTAGACTCAGTAATTTTGTATAATACTAAAAGATAAGGATGAGTGATTTGCCCTCAATTGTTCATCGATTGAGTTTATTGATTTGGTTTTGTTTAACCGTCATCTTGTCATCGACCACCATTATTTGTCATATGCGTATGTATCGTTTGTGTTTCAGTTCTAGCTAGTTTAAAACAGTTTAAAATACCTTTCAGGTAAAAGTAAGCACTACCTAACTCTATATTGTTTTTTTTACTTGACGCGCATTGTTGCTCCCAAAATATCTACAGTTCGTAATCCTAACTAAACCGTGTACAAATAAACCAAATGGAGACGTAGGCCATGTCTATTAAAAAAATGCATAAAAGTACTATAAAACTTATCTTTTTTATGGTAGCGATAATATATTAACTGTGGGACGTATGAGGGGTATTTTGTAGTAATTAGGAACATAGAGGACATAGGAACATACTCAAATATGTAGATTCGATTCTAGTTCACACACTCGATTCTAGTACTCGAGTTCCCAGACCCGATCTCCATAGCCGAGTTTCCTGATTCGATTCTAGTGCGCGAGTAGACAGGTTCTAATACGTAGATTCACTTACTAATTTGAGTCGGTATAATGGAAAAAAGATATCTATTCACATATATCCGATTCAAAATATTTATATGTATTGTAAAAGCATTCATAAAAAGAGACACATTTATAAAAGATTTATTCTAGAAAGATGAGAAACGTTTCTTTCGCCCGTTTGCATGGGTCATAGCATAGATTTTGAATGCTCATTTTGCTCCACTTACGCGCAAATAAAATCCAGCGTCCCAATTATATATTTGATTTTTTGGTTTCAATTTTATTTCTTGTTCCATACCCCGCAAATATTTCGTAATCAAATCGAACAAAACCTAACATTCTGACTTCTAGAAGATCGGTAAGTGTTTCTGCTATTTTTTCATCTTTGGTATTTTTTAAGTATTATTACTCTAATAATTGTCTTTTTTTATCATAGCGAATCCTGGCAACAATAAAGTTAGGTATGGAAAATATATTTTTTTTTTTGTAAATACGCGTCTATATGCTGACAGTATTTGTTTGTTTGTATTTATGTTAACACGTTCATATACATTTGTTTGTTTCAAATATGTTTGTTAATTGTTAGTTTTATTTTTAATTTACTAAATTTCATAAAATATATAATGTATTATCTTGACACTATTCCAAATGGAACGCCAAAAAAAAAAATTGTTACACATCGTAAATTAAAGTTTATAATTAGATATTTTAAACAGTAACTGCTTGAAAATGTTATTTCAAAATATAACGAAACGATCATAGCAGAAATAAGAAATAAAATGCAAATCAGAGCTTAATTTTTTTACTGAATCTACTCTTAAACCCAAAACAAAAATAATTCAAGAAACTACAGACAAATATTGGAAGGTCAATTTGAAGATAAATCAACGGAAGAAAGTAGATACGGGTATAAATATGTATATTTAGTTCTTTTTATTAAACATTGGCATTCTCATATTTTTCTTTTATTCTACAGGGTTTTAAGTAAGAATGGGAGCGACTCTATAAGGGATTAAAATATTTCGGAGGACGGTAGAGGGCATTGATTATCGCAAGCTTTTTATAAGCATGATCGCATCGTAACAGGTGTCCTAACAGGGCTCTGTACACTGAAATGATACCTACAGAAAATTGGGATCAACACTGGAGATACCAACGGTAGACTGTGTAATGAGGGGACAAAGAACGCTTACCACATTCTGTGTAAATGCGAGACTCTGGACGCAAGAAGACAGGCAATTTTTGGCAAGCCGAAGAGTGAACCCAGAAGATTACTTCGGTCAACCAGCCAGAGACCTGTATAGATTAGTGCAGGGTACTAGGGTCCTAGAATGGATGATATAATTTAATGGGTAAAAGGGAGACTAAATACAAAATGTCAAGAGATTGCGGTGTTTCGGAGACACCATGTCAGATGGCTCCCACAACAAAAAAAAAAACATGGTTGTTGTATGCTTGTGTGCTTAATCTTGTGAAAAGCTTGTCGTGTATCAACTAGGAACCTTGACATAACCTTGCAACAAGCTTATTTCTGTATCAGTGACACGCTTGTGAGCCGTTTTTTTAGCCTGTTGCGACATCCTTAGAAAAAGGTTGTTCAAACCTTAAATTATTATTTGGACTGTAAAACAATTTACATAATAAAATGTATAAATATTGGAATCAATATATAATTATATTTTCCACCACAATTAATTCAACTATCTTTTTAGATTAAAAGCTCTTGTAATAAGATTATCTTAAAGAGCGATCTCATACTAAAGACCTAAGCCCAGAAAAAGCTTTCTAAAAACGCACTGGAAATGCTTATAGAGGGACTTACCTTAATATTTATATTAAAATAATTTTCCAGCTTTCAAACTAACTTTAAAGAAACGCTCCATAATAAACCTTACTTTGTTCTTCAAAAAAAAAATCTTTTTTCTTTGCAGCATTATTCATTACAATTCTTAAAATATATGAACTTTACCATAACACAGGAGAGCAATAAAAGGAGCAATGTGGGATTTTACATTTTCCTAAACATCGCTCGTTAGATTAACACATTTAGCGACTTTCTGCCAACTCAGGCACGTACAAAAAATAATAGAGCAAATTATAACTACGCCAACCAAGGCGAATAAACTAACAAAAGTTACTCTCGTTAACTTTAATACAGTTAACAAAGTTCTGACAGTTTCTCACTCTTCTCGTAACTCTCACAATACCCAGGTCTACAATGAGCGTATAAAGTATAACATATTAAAATTTGCATACTGCAGTACAGTTTCTCGTTTTATAAATTTCATTTAAGGTCTAGTGCATCTGTCTCGTATATGCAGCGAAACTTTTGCAAGCATATTTTTTTTAATAATTACTTCTGTCTGTCTCCAACATTCTTACATCCCCCTTTATGTGATATTTTCTCAGGAAAATTTCCCTATTCGATACGTTATAGTGGCGTTCTTTAAAGGAAATCAACAAAAGTGACATGATTTACTTTACAAAAGTGACGTAGGATAATATATGACATGCGCAAATAGTTTGGAAAATGTGATTTATGGCGCAAAGGTGAGAAAAGGTTTGCCACCCTCGACTCCTTTGGGTAGACGTTTGAAGCTGTTATATTCCGGTAAACTAGTTTAATGATTTATGCGTGCGTGTATATGTATGTATTGCATCAAAGCATGCCCCTCAGGGGATAGGGAAGTATGCATCATTTATGAGGTACCTATTTGAATTTACTCATTTCTTTACTATTCATCTATATATATATAACAGTTTACATATCATCTTGTTTATTTCTAATAATTTGTATTATTTAAAAACATTTTCGTGCAGCTTATATAAATAAATATGTCTTAATCAACATGTTTCTAATATTTTTAGTGGAATTACAATCAAATAAATAATATTGAATACGACATCCCATAAACATTAATATATCCAATTTACCATTGGATAAATTCTTATTCTTTACTTTAAAAAATCTATTTAAAACCTGAAATACCTACAAGATTTAGAGAATATGTGTTACAGAAATGAATAGCGACGCTTTCTTTATTGTGCACTTCAAGTTAGACTGCAAATGCCTACTTGTATACCAGGGCTGTTGCTCGAAAATCGTATTTCCCGCCACGGTCCTACCGGATTTCGGGTACCCAAAACCGATTTCGGGTAAAACTCGATTTCTGGTAATTTTAATTTTGGTTAAAACTCGATTTCGAATAATACCCAATTTCTAAAAATACCCTGTTTCAGATTTTAATACCGGGTATATGATTCTATTTTCGAAATGTGGTAGACGGTACCCAGAAATGTGTACGTAGAGCGTATGTATTGTAGCACAAGGTAACACACAGCCCGTATAAAAAAAAATATATTTTTTTAAACATAATGCTTTATTTAAAGTAGTAAATTTTTTTAACATCCTAATGTCATCTATTTTATTAATTTTTAATCATGAGTATGCCCTCTCAAAAGTCAGATGGCACGGGAGGTGAAACTTTCTGACTGCAACAGCCTAGAGGATGCTCTGGCATTAAAAAAAATATGAATAGATAGATACCCCCTTAATTCTTCAATACGACTCCGGATGCTGCGGGAGAATGTTGCTCAAAGTCGCCTACTTCAATATTCAAAGTTAAAATGCTTATTTTAAGAGAAATAGTGTGCATGATACGCTGGTACATAAATTATAATCGACTATGTACGATAAAGAAACATTTAAACGTTTCGAACAAATGTGGTTTTATAGTAAATTGTTCTAAATGTAAAGCAGTGTGAAAACAAGTAAATAAGAATATAAATATCTCAGGTAAGTCAAATAAATTCGCTTATTAAATAACAATTACGTCTTTAGATAGTAATTCCAAGTTTAGCAATATAAATTCATCATGGAAAATAAATACGTTTAATTTTAGATTTTAAAATGCCCGCAATTTCGAGACATATATCGGTGTAATTCTATGCTTAAATGACGGATAGATCAGTATATGCAACATTTGAAGGTAAAAATTACTGGGTATTCGGTTCGTGCCGTGAATACATACATAACTAGTAAAATTCGCACTGCCACCTTATAAAAGTTTTCCACCAGTGCTCGCAAACTGGTCGGTGGTTGGATACAAAATTTTTAACCAAACAATTTCACGAACATATTAAAATAAAATTTCTAGTATTCAAATTTAGATAGGTATAAAATATTACGTTTATTTTTTATGGTGATATGGGCGCAGAATACCTTTGAAAGGAGCAAATCGGCAGGCATCGCTCATCAGTTCCGGAATGGGACGTTGAATGGGGCTCTGGTACTTCGAATTACAGGGAATGGCTCATGGGCAGTAACATATTTCGGAAATATCGTCGTTGGAGAAAGTTACCCAACAATTATGTAGGTAAATGTGGGTAAAATTAATGTAATTAAATTTGTTTTAAAATAACTCTGATTTTACGTTGGACTTTGGAATAAACAGGATTTTATCAAAATAGTCGTTAAATTTTATAAAAATCACTCGAGACACGTCCGTTTTTCACGGAGGTTGGCTAGTGAATGCTTTCGAATTGAAATTTTCTAACAGATATCGATAGCGATTGTCTTCGCAAGTGCTACAAACTGCCTCAGAAAAGTCCGTTAATTTCACCGATGTAAAGGGAATTTGCCTGGAAACAATCGCTTCAGCTAAAGTAATGAACATTTTATATGAACATTTTTTCAAAACTGGCTCACTAGACACCAATATTAAATTATTAATTTCATTATCAATGTCACACTCCTGGGTCTGCGAGATACCTTAATGAAATTGAGGTCGTACGGACGTAGTTTTTTAAACATCTTTTCTGTTGGCCAAACTCCCAGAGGCCTTATGCTATAATAAATAGGTACAATTGATAAATATAAAAGTTCCGTTGCAATTTATTAGAAGGGGAACTCTGACCACATCCTTCTTAAGTGCTCCATCTACCAGAATTTAAGACAATACTACCTTGGTAATATCAGCAACAGCGAAACAATTGAATTGTAACAATGCTCAATTAAATAATTTATATTTCTATTTAGAGGGACTAATTATATTAAGATCTTTTATAATTAATATGTAACTATGCATGCAAGTCCACCTAAGTTTATGTATTTATTTTATATTAAGGTTTAGTTTTATTTTGATGTATTTTTACTTTTAATTATTAACAATGAACGCTCCGTCCCTTTCTTTCTAATCATAATTTGTAGTTTTTTCCCCTTTTTCTGGTACTGTAATTGTTATGCTAATGTGATAGAGAATGTACTTTAAACTCATTTCTAAAGAATGTAACCCGTACACAAATAAATATCATTATTATTATTATTTCATTTCCTCACAAAAGTAAAAGCTGCCATACCTTGCTCTGAATAAATAGAATAAGATACCGGAGTCCGCTATCATCATATTATAAGCCCTGCATATTAAATAAGAAAGAAATCCTTTCTAACAAAGCGTTACGATATAGTAGCGATGTAAAATCGCCCTAAAAACTTTAATATGATGTACTACAATTAAAATGGTAATAACAATGTTTTCTAGGCTTGTACAATATTAATATATAAGATAACGTTATCATTTTTGTCAGATCCCTTTCTGTAATCAGCTTCTGCTGTATTTCCAAAACTTTAACGTCGATTTAGTAGAGGATTATGTATCTTTGTATGAAACCATAAATACTTCCAAGCTGTGCGTTTGGTTGTCTAATAAATTTCCATTGGAACGAAGATGTACGTAGAACTTTTAGATTTTAAATCTATTTTATTGGCTGATTAAACATGAATAGTACTATACTCATATTTAAAATGTGTTATAAGTATAATGCACAATATGAATTAATTCTACACTTATATAAGACGTTCAAGCGAAATATGTTTTTATAAAAGCAAATCCTGTCCAGTTATGAAATGCGTACATATGTGCAGTCTTACTGCACTTACAATATTTATTTTCTTTTGTTGGGCTGCAGGACGAAGACCAGAAGTAATCAATTTCCAAATTAGCACTACACAAAGGCAAGTTAAAATCTTGATTAATGCAATGCCAGTATGTCGCAATCTATTTGCAGTTGAGCACCTAAAATTATTATGCGGCAGGCGCTAAAACGCATTGTTTTGAAATTCATGGGGTTTAAATAATGTGTTGTATCACGGCGGCACGTAATGTGTTGCCCGTGCACACATGCATATGGTACATTTTGCGGGTACAGTTGTGCATTTAGATATTACTGAACTAGCAAATAGTTATCCAACGTAAAATTCTAGTCGCGCAGTCATAAGTTTCGAAGTTACAGAATTTTTATGGAAATATCAGTAAAACTTTATTGCTTCACGGGGTAATAAAATGGATAAGTTATACGGTACATTGTAATAACATTGTAACATTTTGAAATGATTTTTTTTAATTTCAATATATAATAAAACGCATCCATTCTTTGTTAGGTAAAACGAATATCTAAACATTATGTAACTGTAACAACACTGTTTCTAAATGCTAGCAACTAACGTATATAAAATATTTGAAATCTAACTGGAGGGGCGTCTTACAGCACCACATAGCATTATCTGATAGCAAACCTTTCCATCTGCAGCAATGTTTTTATTTTATTTTGTCTTTCATTACAATTTAATTAGATAATCCTAAGGAACTATTCTAAAATTGATGGATGTTTAGCATCCAAGCGTTTCTGAAATATCCCTCCAACTGTATAATATTGATGATATCAATGACCATTCTGTGGGCATAATATATCCCGTAACGAAGCTATTGCGAATTAAACACTAAATTATTACAATCAAAGTGCTCTTGTTGATGTTTCAATTTTCTTCTTCATTAGTATCTTCAGATTAAGTTAAATTCTTATTATTATTTGATAAATCTCAATCATTTGGATCTGATGGCATCTTTCTTAAAATATTGGTGTTGTGTTGTCCATTTTTATTTCACATTATAACTCATATTATTAATAGATACGCATCTTCTAGAGAGTGCCTTTCCTAAATGTTCACAAGCAGTGATTTACGACCAATTTCTTATATATGCTATCTAAAATGCTAGAAATAAAAGAATAGTTAAGTAAAGAATAGTCAATCGTGAAATTTAAAATCTTTAGAACACAACATTTCTCCGGAAAAGCAATCAGGATTCTGCTTGGTTGCTTGGCTGCACCTCTCTATCGTTCAGGTTATTGTCGACTTTGTTGGGGCTATTGAAAGAGACAAGATCATAATATTCATTTTAGGGGACTATAGTTATAATGTGCATTTACGTTGATGTAAGAAAAACATACAACAAACATAAATGCAAAAATATATTAACACTGAAACGAAAAGTGAAATTAAAATTGAGGAGCATTGAAACGCCATAAAGCAATATATTAACAAAAGAGTTGAAATACAGATAAGTGAGAGAAAAGCATGGAAAGAAAATGAATGGTGGAACGGAGAGTATAAGAAAGCGACAAGAAGATAAAGGTTAAGACTGGTAAAAAAAGAGCAGCAGAAAATCTATCGGCGTGAGGGATGAATGAAACAGAGGGATAAGAAATACAGAGAGGGAATGGTCGGAGGCTAAAATGAAGGAAATAGATGAAGATAGAAGTAATGATACAAAAAGAACATTCAAAGAAAAACTGCAGAATCTAAGAAGGAGACAAAAAGAATATGGGAAGGGCACCTTGAACGATGATTAACTGAAGAAGTAGAACAAGAATAACCCTATTGAAAAGATGCTGAAGATACCAACATCGAATGGAGATAATCTTTGTGTTAGGAAATGGGAAAACCGCTGGAGAGAATGAAATTATTGCTGAAATGATTAAAAATGGAGGATGCATAAAAAGCTGCATAAAAATATAATGATTTAGTAACTAATAAACAATGGAAACAGGAAGAACTACCAGAAAAGTTGAGGCATGGGACAATGGTGACGATACCTATAAAATGAAATCTAGAGCTGTAGCTGGTGATGACTGGTTAAAAGTTCTACTCTTTGTCTCAGATTCTACAAGCGTAATGCTAAAAACAGGTAACGAGCTCAAAAGAAAAACCTTTTCCAAACATATTAAATCTAACATGTGTTCTGCATGGAATACATCGCATTCCTGAACTTATTCGTCAAGAATTTTCCGATATTAATTCATTAATTAACTCATTTAAAAGTTTTATTTGAACGCACAAGCTAGTATAAAGTTATGTAGAGAAATGTTTAATGACATGCTCTTCACTCTTTGCAGTACCTGTTTTATAAATGTTTGTTTGTAATATTAAATATGATATCGTGTCTTACAACTTTTTAACGTATTAATGTATGTGGCAACGTTATGTTAAACATAATAACAGATGGAAGTCATCCACATTATAATAATTGTTTTCATACTTATCGAAACTTGAAAAAGATATTCAATTGTTGAAACGTTGTTGATGAATTAAAATTTGCTTTCACTTAAAGCTATATGATCCACAAGCATTTTATCACAGATATAGAGAAATGCGCCCGAATACACCTTTGCCACCAGAACCTGCATTAACACAATGGGATATATGGTTAGAGGCCCCATTTTTTTATGCCCAACACTGTCGTATTTTAAAACCTTTTGTATTAAAATTAGAACGCGATGCTTCCAGTGTTACAACAATCCAAAGATTAACTGTAAAAAGAAGATTTAGTCGTGCAATTAGAATTTGTTAATAAACATTTCTCAAGCGTAACAAAAAGGATCAAATTTCTAGAAAACAAAAATTTATGTGCTATTAAAAGAAATTTCCAATAACACTTTTACTACCCAAAATGGAAGTCCATATTTAAAAATAAGGATTTTAATTGGTACTTCCATTTTGCACCAGTTACTTCATGAGACGTAGAAAGATCTTTCTCCAAATTTAAAAATATATTAACTTATCAATTACAACGAAAAATTTAGAAAAATATGTCATAGTAAATTCCTATTACAATCGTATCGAAAACGTACTTGACGATTAACAAAATACCACTTTTAATTTATGTACGCTATTGCATATACCCGATCGACGCTTGGCTGACTAATAATAAGGCCGAGTTCACACCGGAGTGATACGACCGCAATACGGCAAGCGGCACAACTAGCAACACGACACGTACCGTGTAAATTTATGCAGAATGCCCAGCGGAGAGTTACGTCACGTAATATGACAAGTCACACAACCAGTAACACGAGAATTAATTAAATTTACACGGTACGTGTCGTGTGCACTGTGCTAACACTCGTTAGCGAACTGCACCGAACGTCCTCACTCTGATAATAACTATAAAGGGACTACGCTATTCGATGCAGGATATAAAGTTTTCAGAAGATTACTTCAGACTAGAAGTATAGAAGTACGAGATGTCATAAGCGAATATAGATGTGATGAAAAAATCGATCTACATCTCATGTCATACACATGATCAAGCAAATAATTGAAAAAGCTCATGAATATAAAATACCGATAGAAATATTATTCTTAGATTTTAAACAAGCTTTCGACTGTATTAATAGAACAAAAAACTTGATTAAAGTTTTTGTAGTAAGAATAAACCTCCATCGGAAATTAACGATGGTAACATGTGTAAGACACGGCAGTTCATGTATGAACCCAACAAGGGGACACGTAGAGATTTATAAGATACCATAAATTCTTTGATTGCACTGTTATTTTATGTATCAATAAACAAATATTATTGCCATAAAGATTTTACTTTACTTAAAAAGAAGTTTTACTTACAATTTATCGATTATGAAAAAGATTAAAAGGGTTTTTTTTTTTAATAAAAGAACCACACTTTTCCTGAAGGGTTATTTGTATTAGGTAATCATTACATGGATTAAAGCTAGTCATAAACCAAAGAAGTATTTTTGGTTTAAGAAATCCTTTCTGCCAATCCATCTTTCTTGTCACAGCTAAGATTTATTTCTGTCTATCTGTGCCAAAAGCTCAATTAAATGAATTACATAGCGTAGTACAATCAAATCCTGATCCTGATTTTTAACGTATGTTGACATAGTTATGTGTAGTCACTTCCTATTCAGACAGGTCGTAAATCAAAGTAAAGGGGTATCATAAAATCCATAAAAAAGCAGCGCGTGGGTGCAACAAAGGAATAAAATACGAATAGTTCTGTAATAAACAAAGCTGTCTACGCACACACAAAGAATGTAAGTACATAGGTACATATGTACCGCGATATCAAATGCAATTAGGTCAAAATATGAAATACAATTGTTGTTACTCCATGTGCGTTATTATTTACAGTAGCAAGCCTATTCCTTTTACTTATAGGAATAATAATATCGAGGGTAACTTTTTACAAGCATTCAGGCGACATGCTTCAGCTCGTGACAGCAATAGGTCGTGATTTAAAACGCACTATATGCTTTTTTCAAAATAATCCTTCACTGGTAATATAATGATAGTGCATGTTAATCAGCCATTATTTTACGGAAGAGTTTAATTACGATAATCACTGGAGTACACGCAACTTTCAACTTCTCAATGGAAAACCAACAGCGTAATCTCCTATGTATCACTGAAAATGTTTATATAGTAAATGTATGTATTTAAAAAAAAAAATGTATGTATATCATATACTCAGAACTACAAGTACCTGCATTGAGCGAACTTAAATTTAGTTAATTTAACAATGCTGTTTGGTTGTATATGGCGAACCAAAATTTTTTGTTGCAGGAACGAAAAAAAATGTTAAGTATTTGTTGTTAGTACAACAAATTTATATTGCTGTAGTAATCCTAGCAAGAGTTCAATCCGACCCTTTGAAATGTATCGCGTGAAAAATAATTGTTGAAATAATTTAGTTATTATAACGAAAACTTAAGTCAAATTAACCAAATCCTATTACTTCAAATATGTATATGTTCTGCGCTTTAATTTATCAATTTTTAAATATACCACTTAAATAGATGTTTAATTGAATGTACTGTAATCTTTATACTTGTTTTAACAACGTGCTTATTTTAGGGTGACATTGTAAATACGCTAAGTGTTTGTTCCGCGTATTGGGGATTGATCGCGAGGATCACTCCGCCGCTGTAGTATGCGTAGTTGTCCTTACAACGATCACACCTCCTATCAGACGTTTATCCGGTAAATATATCAGATTAATATGTTTATAAACTACTATCACCTACATTATAAATATTACGGTGTGGGTTAATTTTGCGTAGTCAAATATTTAGTGTTGATTTTTCCAAACTTTTGCCAGACGAAGTTGACTACGCGTATTTAACAGAACAGAAATACTAGAATTCGTGTGAATTCTTGTTCAGATATGAGGATTACATTTTCTAACTCAGAAGCTCACAATCAGAATTTCCCTCGGATAGAAATATAGAAACCCCACCTATTCTAATACAGTATTGCTATTACTACGCACCACCTGCATTACGTGTTTATCTGTTTTCGTGTTTGATTCTCAGTATTAAATATGCAAACGAAACCACCAAATGTTGACTGACTTGCAAAGTGTAACCTTGTGTTTATAAACGTTAATTCCAGTGGGCATAAAAAATTTCAACATCTTTAAAGATGTATTTGAAATCTATTACGCAATTAGTTTAGACTTTGGAATCAAATAGCATAAAACATTCACTTAATTTTATAATGGGTTCTCAAAAAATCATTTTAAAATTAGTACGTTTAGTTGAAACCAAAACTGTGAATGAGTGGTTTTGCATATTCTAATAATTGAGGAGAAAACGTCTGAAGAGGGAATCCATTATAGCAGTAGAAAATAGGAGTTGCATTATTTAAAAGACGTTGGTTTTAGAAAATGGTGTTTAAAGACACCCAATAGAGCATTCATTTAGTTAAACAGCTAGTAAATTTGTCTAGTCGCAGATCAAATAAAATGTGACTAGAAGTATATCATAATTCCACGTGTTAGTTGGACAAAATTAAACCCCTTAGCAATAGACAATACTTGACTATTCTTTATTCGTTCAATTAACTTCTATAGTTCTCGACAAAATAACACTACGAAAAAGTGTGACCTCTCCTGACTATTAAATTTAGTCCGAAAAAAAGTGTTAACATTTTCAACAGTGTAGTTGTGGTAAATATGTTCTGTTACTGGAATGAAATAGGAGAACCGCCATCTATGGGACAATTTCTGTGATACATGCAAGTATTTACCGTATTTGCTGTGCTATGTAGGGAGAAAACTGCTACAAATAGATATGCTGCTATCGTACTAATATTCCTCAATTTCTACAACCGAAAACGTAATTTGATTTAATGCTTCAGATTTGTCTATCTAACTGCATTTTTAGTTGAATGGGAAAAAAAACGTGTTAACTTTCTAGTAATATTAAAGGAACCATTTTCATTGCTAATTGGAACAAGTTTAAACTGTAATTTAACTAAACCGATTCAAGCTAAATGCTCTCTATAGAATCCGAGAAATTGTTTTGGTTTAACTCAAATTTTGGTCATGATAATCAAAAAAATTCAACAAAGAGAGATACACCATATATACCAAAATCTTTTTTTTTATTTAAATATGTAAATATAAAAGTCAGTCGTTTATCAAAATACTAGTAAATACTAGTACTGGTACCTTTCTACTTTGTCTGGTTCTACCACATACTGTAAGCATTTACATACTTATACGAATTTTTATGACTATGTGTCAAGTTTATCTACTTCTTACAAGTAGCTAGTAATTGGAGCTAAATTTCTGAAACACGTCGCGCAACAACAAATTTTTCCGCTCTGTTCAGTCTTAATTGCTACATTACGCGAACTTTTTTAATAGATGTAATGTTAATAAATCTTATGTATACCTAATTGTTACAATTGCAGTTTCCAAATTGTTTCAATATCATACATCTACAATCTTGAATAAAACGTTTTCCTGACGTTTCGATTCTCTTCGGTCATCGTTAACTTTCTAATTTTCTCTTAGCGCCATATTAGACTGCCAGAAAGAGAATTAAAATTTTTGTAGTGTAGGGGGCGACCAATGTAAAAGTAGTCTTGAAATTAATAAAATTAAGCTCAAATAAATGTTTTCATTCATAAAACTGCCATAGTTTATTAAAACAGAAATTAAACCCTTAGGTATTGTTAAGGAATGTATAAAGACTAATTCTGTCTTAGAATCCTTAGAATCCTATAACAACATTTTGTTAATATTCACTTATTTTAATTATATGTTCAGATTGTGGTTCATTTTAGAGATTGCATTACCAGATAAATTAAAAGTACCAAATAAAGAATTAAAAACTAAAATGAAAATAAATGTTTTCATAAATTATAAACTAACTTTAGTAAGCAGACTTTTCTATGCTGCAAATATAAAATAAGTGGCAAAAGAGTGAGGTATATTTAAACAAGAAATTCGTGTTAATAGAACCAAGCTTACACTATATACAAGTAAATTAAAAGTAGAACGCAATTTGGGTACTTGAGATATAGTAGGTCTTTCTCACCGAAACGTGACACTTTATTTATAAAAAACCTAAATAATTACAAATCATCTTAACCCCGTGCTCCACCTAAAGGCACTATACACGAGGCTATCTATCATAAGTTCTATATGCATTCTGTAACAATTAAAATGTTCCTATTTTAAGTAAATAATATCCCTATACCGAAATGTGACAGAACAATGAAACTACAAAAGTAGTTATGCATGGATAATATAACAATAACGAATAGCAAGGCTCTGAAGTTTCGACGAGGCTCCACGCGGAATAATATAACGTTGACCCTTCAAGGCTGCAACGCACGAAGTCGATCAATGTTGAACTTCATTGAACTGGAAAATGACGTACTTAAGTAAAGGTCTTCATATACGATACGCCTTAACGATAAACTGCATATATTAATGTAAATTTTGCACTACCATACATGTGAGCTGCACACACGCATCAATTACTTGAAAATAAACATCAATTTATATTTTATACATATACATTTATAGCTTCCGCAAGCATAGCCGAGTCTACCACTTTTTGATTTGCTCTATTTCACCGGAAGGCTTTAAACTTTGCAATATATGTTTCAAGTAATGTTGAAGTCCGTATTTAAAAGGTTACGTTCTTATCTGACATTGAATAAAAATGCGTACGTGAATATAAACACGTACTTATTGCTAGCAGATCTGAATGCTTTGATACAAGGAAAGATCTCTTTGGAAGAAAAAAGAACAGTCCGTTTGACCCTGAGTTTTAATTGTCCACTGTGTTTATCATTTAAATGTATTGCTTCAATGCATAATAAACTTTCCCCAAATCAAACAAATCGAAATCTATAAAAAAAAATATTACTTTCTTCCAGTGGATCAACATGCATTAGCGTGTAGAGGTCACAAACAATACCGTAAAATAAATAGTGTTACGTTATTAAATAGACATTACAAAACCACGTAACATTAAGTCTATATATCTATATAAGTAATGCTTATGGCACATTTAAGCGACCTTCCTTTTTCTATGATTTGATTACACATTTTACGGTGTCCAAGACGGTGACGAAGTAATTACAGTAGTTCGTCTCATTATTTTGCAGTTATTATTTAAAAATTTGATTTTCCTTGAAGATATAATTGAAATATATACCACGCACACAAAAGTTTAGAATTTTATTTCTTCTGGAGTTGTTCTGTATTGCATTAATATTACTGCGAAAAGGAAATATTCAAAATGGGTATATATTGTTCCTATATAATTTACTATCATGCGAAATCTCTAATCCAATACATCAAATCCGATTCCATTATGCAATAACAAAGATTCGATTACAAAACCAACCGAAGAGTCAACTGTTCATATCCTATCCCACAGTCAAATGCTCCTAAAGACACCCTACGAGATAACCTCCAAGTTATCTTGGGATTGCTTCCAGAACCTAAGAACTCTGGTTAAACACAACAAGTTTCCTTTAGTGTGGGACTTATGGGTGACGCATGTAACAAGTTTGCAAACAAGTTAGGAAGAAAGGTTTCTGAAACCATTTTCAACCTAAATCTGGTGTGGCAATAACTAAGGCTGTGATACGTGTTGCAATGGTTAAGTGGATCACAAGAAAGCTCCAGTACCTCTGAAACAGCGTTGATAGACGGATGTACAGTAAATGGATGAAGGAAACCATCTCAGCACTTAACTAAGGATGTACTGGCTCTTAATTGACTACAAATTCGAACGGTGGCAAGTCTGTTAACAGTACACGACTGCACTAGGAATTGCTTATATGGAGTAATTTTTAAAGATGGGTTTAGAGTCTATATATAGATTTTAGCAACGAGGAAGAGGAAACTGCCACGTTATTTTGAATCTGATGCGTGGAAATTAGAGCAATAAACTCCTTGAAACATCTGTCGGCAAAAAGTTTACTACACAAGCTGATGAATCCAGTTGAAGTGACTAACCTGTTTATGTAAAGTAATTCACTAAATATAGAATAATAGAATTAGCCTTAAACCACGGTTTTAAAAGGATAAATACGCCATTCACCAAATCGATTCAATGACAAGTTGTACCCACAGTAAACTCTCAACATAACCAGAGTAATAAGCAGATCTATTAAACAGCTTTGTATTGTAAAATAAGTTTGCATTGCGCGCATAAAAATTTAAAATATTAGGTATTACTTTGAATTCAAATTAAATTTTTAAAAAATATTGCATCCGTTCACCTAAAGAAATCAATATTTTATTTATGATATACTTTCTACATTCCAAAACAACCTTGTCTGAATTAAAGAAGCTGTTATCTGGATCTAATTAATTTATTAACTGGATATCCGGATAGTCGGATCTAATTTTTGCCGGATACCTGCAGCTTAAATAACTGGAAAAATGATTTTAATAAGTATTTGTCATTCAAATACCTATTTCGTAAAACGTTGCACAGAGCTTTTGATTTATTTTTTGTTACTTTTATTTTTTTCATTATTACTTACATTGGTAAAAACTATTATCAATATGCTATGTGAGTAATTTCGGTCTTTTAAACTAAATTATTAGTTTACTAATAGCATTTTATCATCTTTTCATTACGTTTGGGTTCTACGCAGTGGTGGCTCGTCAGGGGAGACTACGGAGGCTAAACCTCCCTTATTATTTTTAATAAAATAGATAGCGTTTATTGTGTGTTAAAAATATGTTTAAGCATTGACTGTATATTATAATAAAGCAATTTCGCAAAAAAATATATATAATCAATGGTATATTTATCCATTACCTAATTTAAAAATGCAAACAAATTCCCAATAATGCACCAAATTTTACTGTACGCACTAAAATAGCAAACAATGAGCCGATGATTAATGCCATCGTTGAAACCAATGCGTCCCCGTAAGTGCATGTTATTCGATGAATACGTATTCATGATGTAACAAGACAATAATGCACGATCCTAAAACAACCTTTTGAGCACAAATTTGCAGTTTACATTAGAATAATCATCAATAACCTCAAAACTAAACTTGAATTGACAAGAATAAGCCGTAAAAAGTCGAAACAATTCGGTTGTACTTGGCTGGTATCGCTGCGGTGATGGAGGTGTTCGTATAGTTGTCAATTGAGAGCTAATAAATGGCGCTAATAAAGTTAAAACGTTAATATTCGTATTCGCATTCGCATTCGCGAATGTGTAGTCACGTATTCGTTACATCACTAATACGTATGGTCGGAGGCTTGCCTCTTAGGTGAGATCGTATGAGATGGGCATGTTATCGGGCGTTATCGATCGTAAAATATCGGCACGCAACTACGCATGCGACTCCCATTAGAACTTAACTTAAAGAGATTTTTTTTCAGGTGGATTTTGTTCGGTTATACACAAAAAATGGATAAAATGAACGAAATAAGAAGCTGCAAAGACATTCTCAACTGGCTGGTAAGGAATTCTCCAACAATACTCTTGTTTTGATGAAATTCAAATAAAAAATGAATTATCTGTGTTGTATCGTGATCCAATGTTCGGAGAATGTAAAACACCAACCAAGATGTTAAATTTAATCAATAAGAACGATATATAACGACCAGTATGACGGAATTGAGTAAACTTGTAAGAATTGTGGTCACTATTGGCTGCTGAGTGCTCGACCGTCTTCTGGTTACCCTCAGTGGGCTGACTTGCGCCTCCAACTTTGAGTTTCCGCTTTGTTTCCTTAGCGGCCTTGTTTGCACCTTTCGCCTTCGATCTTTCAGAGCCACGCTGACGTGGTCTCTGCTCGGTCCACGTACCCTCCCCTATTTTCCTTTGACTTCTCAGTTTCCTGATCTGGGCGCCAGAGTTTCTCTTACGTTGCTGCAGTCCGAGCTGTTGTACTCCTGCAACAATGTTTTCGGCAGTGTAACTGTCTTGTCTGGTACGCACCTCCAAGATGGTGTCATCGGTTTCCGGAGTCCCGCTAGAAGAGGTTCCCGATGCCCTCTCCTGATCCTTCCGTTCTGGTTTTAAAAGTTTATTACTCTGGTCCATACACTTCCCACGAGTAGGGAACAAAAAGAATTGTCCACACCCGCGGTGCTCTCTGCACAAGTGCAAGGTTGGTTACTCTGGAAGGTCGCCCAGTTTCCCAGAGGCTCCGTTCGTGTACACCTTTTACCCCAGATATTATTATTATTATCCCTCAACACGGATCGCATAATACCATTGGATTAGGGAGGATTGGACTAGTGGAGACTGGTCTTCTATCCAGCCAAGCATTCCATCGGTCTAGTCCGCCACCTTAGAGTTTAGATTTTTTTTTGAGGTTGTCTCCTCTCGATCTGCTCAGTTAAGCTCAAATCCCGCGCCCCTTTCAGTGCATGGTATAGCAGTTGCATGTGAAAAATTATTGTTCCTGATACAGACCATTATCCACGGCACGACAGCTTGGTCAGGAGATATTTTTATCGACCTTAACTGGTCTAGACCGCAGTGTTTTACTTGTACGGTGGTACTTAGTTCAACAGTTATTTGGTAACAGGTATGAATAGAACAGCTTAGAACAGGAACACCATTTAATAGATACCTGTTATCTATCTTCTTCTGTTCTAATGGCCAAGTCCAACAAAACGTCTTTGGAAACGAGTATTATTGTATATTGTAAACGAGTATGTGTACGCATGCTGATATTTTACCAGTAAAATACTACGTTGGTTGTTTGGCAATTCTCTGGTAACAGATACCTATGTAAACATACTGATTTAGATGCGTATTAACATATACCATATTAATTTTAAGCACCCCTATCGAAACGCGAAGGCCAGTAATATGTATTGGTAACAGTTATTAATAATTGGTATGACCTGAGAACAAGAACAGTTCGTACCCACCTGTTTATCCTCAAATACTGATATTCACCATCTCTATCATGGACTCGTCCCTCACCACCTATTGTAAACTTACTACTACACTAATACTATTTTGTTATGAAATTAATAAATTTATTATATACCTATAGAACTACGTCTTTTAAATGATAATAAATTTATACACAAACTAGAATTAGTATTATACAAACACTCTTCTTATATGGAAATTAGTAATATGCTATATTTTGTAGTCTAAAAGACTTTTTTAATTGTAAGTTGATATTGGAGTAGCTCTTCACTTTTCTTAATATGTACTTTTTATTTATTGATATACACGTATTGTCTTTTTTGTATTTGTATTGACGTGTTCTATACTTTATTGTATCATACAGAAGCAAATAAAAAAAAAACTAAACTAAACTAAACTATTAAAAATACTATACTACAAAGGAAACTTTCGGCTGTTCTTGGTGTCTTATTCCCGTTTACTGATAGTTTGACTATAATTTTATACTCAGAAGGAGTAAAAATCAAAATGCATACATTTTGGATGCTGTACCTCTTTCAATGGAGATATATAAATATTTAATATTGTTAAGTTTTCGTAGAACCCAATATCAATTTTTAAACTAATAGTTTCCAAAATAAAATATTCAATTTTGGATTACACTTATTATTAAAACATATCAGGTAGGGCTCATGGAAATGGACTGCACTGTTTTCTCGTGCGTGACCATACTAAAAATTTACGATTTATAGTACGCACCATTACAGTATTCAATTAAAAAGATTAAACACAATATGGAAACTACTTTCAATCAATTTACCATCTAATAACAGTTACTTTCATTGCGAAATTCACACGTATATGTGTGTATCTATATGCCTCCTTCAAAAACGTGTTAAAAGGATGTTTTTAAAGTTAGATAAACATTTACATACACTTAATATCCATTAATTGCAATGTAATTGTAAGATTGTAGAAATTATCTCATTACAATATACGTAATAATAGCTTATAAATACCAATAAATAAATTTAAAAATGCTCTCGATCCCCTTCGCAATTTAAACATCCTGTGAGTTCGCTTTCATTGGTAGACTTTAATTTTATCAGAGAAATCATAAACGTTTAACTATTTTTGACACAAAAAAGATATAAAGTATACGGCACATACACTGTAATAATAAACAACTTACTTGAAAAGAGAATATTAGTGATATAACAGAAAATAACAGGGAAGTGAACAACAGTTTACTGCAACTTGAATTTAATTCAACGACTTCTGCATGATACGCATTATTATACATAATCACGAATTTCAGTTTAATTTAATAACCGTGTTATGCAAAAGCAATCGTGAATAGCAAATTGTTCTCATTTCTATTTTATGTAACTTCTTCATCAAATCCTTCAAAAATAATGTAAGTTAATGGAGTAAATCCAAGCGCATATAGATGAGATGAGAAGAAGCATTTCCAACCTTACCCATGATGTAAACAATAAAATTAAATGTTCCACTATTCCAGCAAAGATTTAAACTTTGATTACATTTCCACTTCTAATTTTAGAAAGTAATATTTCTATAAAAATCTCGTAATGTTAGTTAAACTAAAATGTATTTTTCACTAGACAGAAAGGATCAAAAGGGTTTATTCTTTTACATAGCTGCTCCGTTAGTTCAAATGAATGAAACACAATATGGACAATATTGTTCCCTCTTCAAAATTTGCACAAAAAAATAACAACTCCATATAAAATATTACACGCCTGCCTTTAAAAATAACATAAATATTTTGTTTTCCTTAAATATTTTATATACACTTTTGTGAATAATTAATTGCTAATGTATACATTAAAAAACTACAGTAAAACCTTTCTTAATGGACGCGAAGAACCTAATTTTCCTCACCAACACATAAACTTACCACTCCTAAACGAACACTTATAAACGTTCAAAATAAAAAATATCCCATTCATAAATTTAAGTTTTTCTTTAATGATAAGTAGGCACGTGTTTTACATACATTACATGTCTGTTAATCAGGATAGGTGTTGTAATCGCATATCCTTCACGTTAACAAAAAAAAAATGCATCTAGATGGAATAAAAATCTATCCTCATATATTTTCTTGAAAATATAGATTTTTGTTTACATCCGGTGATAAATACAAATAAAGGTAACCTGTTTCAAATATTTGTCATATGATGTTGATTTTCTTTTGGAAAAATATTTCAGGGTATATACCTACGATTTGCTTAGAAAATACATGAAATTGAGTTTTGGCAATGATTTATGATTATTATTATTATATTCAAACCGTATGCAATATAATGCTACTACAGATATTGTCTTAAGTATTGACATGTTATTTACAATAAGTCAAGAAAAATATGGATGTTAAGTAAAAACTTAATGTAAGTACAAATATGTGTATGAATAGGTAGAATTAAAGTGATTGCAAAGTTAAAAGGTAAAAAGTATAAAACACACAAACATAAATAAACAAAACAAAGACTACCCACTGTGGCTTAACTGCATGACTACTCTCCCAGGAATTCTTCCGCTGAATGACACTCTCTATCCACTAGCAGCATATTTTAAAATAAATCTTGCTTTTTTTAAATAGTTTTACACCAATAATAATCAATTAACGTATACGTTTGCACTTGTGCATTTCCCACCATTACCAACTAACTAAATTTAAGTATTTAAAATATTTCGACGAAGAAAATTACTATTTGGTTTCAAGTAAATTCAAGAAAATAATATTTTACAGGAAGAGATGTAATTACTCAAACCTATAATATTTTCCTGAATGAAGTAAATATTTACTTGTAAATATGGTCAAGAAAATATTTTTATTTCAATTCAGAAATCGCTTTTCTGTGAGTAGGCCATAAAACTGGGATTCGGATATTTGAATCCTAGGAACCCCTTTGTGGATTCGGATTTACTATCTCTACTGTCTCAAATTTCGGATAACAAATTATCCAGCCGCAGTTTATATACGAATTATCATAGATATTAAATTTATTTAATTTATCATTATCAGTAATTTTTAATTAAAATTTTAATGAAATTTCACAATACATTACACAATAACAACTGACGACAGCAAGTTTTATGACATCATATGCAGTTAAATTTTCACGAAACTAGTTTTAGCTACCTCAAGACAGTGTGTGAGAAACAACAATAGATTCGGGAGTTCGCCTAGAGCAGTGTCCTAAAACTTATTACCTTCGATTGTACGAGTTTATGCATTTTATTTACTTTATTTTCTAGGCTTAACATGAAACTAACTCGTTAATGTCCACTATAGAAAGGTTTCACTGTAATTCTTGCTTAGACAACATTCTAAAAATGGAAGGTATTTTTATCTTCATCATTTTCTTTGATTAAGGAGGCCGGATTATATTTTAACTAGATATCTAGCTACTGTAGGGTATGATTAAGACAAAAAAAGACTGTATAAATACATATATTTAAATAATTTCTTTTTAATAAATAAACTTACAATTAATTTAACATGAGTATACTTACGTCAATACTTATTTATATAAATAGTTATTGAACTACGGCTGCGGTCAGCCATAAATGGCAGTTGTACTGTTTTAAGAAAATTGGTTTTTCAGAAAATGAGAACTTTCGAAATAAATATCCTATTTACAAGAGTATATACACACACTCGCATGGAATTTACAACATGTACGTACATACGTTAACTAAACAAAACACATACATTTACACAAATATAGTCCATGTAGGCACCGGTTTGAGAGAAAAAATTCGAATAAATTGAGCTCCATAAATTAATTAGGTATAATTACATTCTATTACTTGTCTCGAAGAGCACGTGTACAGTTCTGTAAAAGTAGAAAGGATGATTGTTTTCAACGAATCGGGTATCCTGGTAGTTGTGGACGGAACGCCTTAGTAATAAGATCCTGTAACAAATAAGCGTATGAATAATAAAGTTTCAACGTTGCCTTCATGTTACATAAACGGTATTGAACATAATGGTATGACGGTTCCTTTTTCCTTATTTTGTACGTACGCCAAGTCCGGTGCGATATAGACGAAATTCGAGCGTGATTCATGGTCTTTAAAGCGATGTCCTTGCTCTCTAAAATTGCGAGTATCGAGAAAGTCCATGCTATACATGAATTCGTTGACATTGTGCTGCTATACATTTACTTTGGAAAAACGAAAATGACACATAAATTACTATCAACGTTAAATTATTTCTTTTTGTACATAATACTAAATAAAATAATTATATATAATAATACTTCAGGCAAAACTTGTAACAATAGAGAGACGGGAGAAGTCTCCACATATAATTAAACTGTTACTTTTCAACATTAATAATATGCTGGTTCATGTGATGTAGAATCTAGATTACATGAATGCGGTTAAAGAATAGGTATCATAAAATTGTTTATTATGGTCAATGGTTGGAACGAAGAGAACAGCCGTAATCTTAATGTAAATCGAGGTAGTTTTGAGTTAAATCGTATTTAATTAAAATATGTAAACTAAATGAGTCTGTGAACGTCAAGCAAAACTGTAAACAGGTGTCAAAAAATGAAGTCTCCATCATAATTAGGAAATATAGATATAAATTACCAGCACAATCTTACTATCGGCTTCTTAGCTCCAAGCTCCAATAATCTAAGTTGTAGAAGCTATATGCAAGGATTGATCAGAAATTTTGGCATTCCTTTAAAAAATGCTTTTTCGCCAAAATTAATGTTGTACTCCCAAAAATCCCTCCATATCAGATATAATACATTTCTGCAACCTCTTTCAAGAATTCCTAATCCCAACTCCTCAACTATTCAATGTACAATAAATACAGATGCTGGAGTATTATAAAGTTGTTTCTTTTTGCTAAAAGAAAACAAAAAACACGGACAAGTAAAATGTGAGCAGATGCATTATTCGTAATGGAATTTTTGTAAGTTGTTTTCTTCGAATTACTTCAAACAAACGTTGTAAGGTTCTAGACAATACTTCTTATCGAGCGTGCGATTAAGAACGAATGATACACTGTGTACCACTGAAAAACGCGAAGAACTAAATCTTTACCGAAATTTTCTTGGCCATGATTCCACATCAAGTTTTCATTGAAACGACTAGATTCTAGTTTCAACATATATCCATTCATGCTGTCATTTGCAACCCGTTTAAGCAGTATTTAACAGTTCATGACTAATAATGAATTCAATAATCATTTAGATAAAATTTAATACGTTCGGAAAAACATTTTTGCTACGCGTTTCATGCCCAAATCTTTCAAAGATATAGTTTAGTATAAACCGAATGTTAAGCGAACTTCATAAGCAACTTTTCGACGTTATGATCAGTAATTGAAATGCTCGGAAGTCCAGGACAACAGTCGCTTTAACGTCATCATGATCCTTGTGGAAATTTTTGTAGCATTTGTAAACAGTAATGATATTTCTGTATAGTTGAAGAGCCAAAAACAATATTCAATCTAATGCCTGTGATAGCTGACTCTCTACTTTAAGGTTCGGATTAGTACCGGATGCCGCAGGTTCGAATCTCGTTTCGGTCAACTGCAACAACCGGATTTTTGGGGTCATGATGATGATAATAATGATTAGGAGTGAGATTAGGCTTAGTGGAGATGCTTAGTAAGCGTATAAATGCATAAGCTCTATTAAGTCAATTAAAGAGGCGTTTCCAATGTGCCGCTGTAATTAATCCATTTTTTTTTCTGTAAAGTTTTTCTTCGCCATTTTGGGGCAAAATACGATCTTTTTAATATGTCTACCAGTATCAGCTACATTAGGGGCAAGTTCGCCAATATAAAAAAAAGCAACGCATTGCAACTTCTACAGCTTGGTAATTTTAAAAAAATCCAATATTCTTTTTTGACTTGGTAATTGTGAGTAAGCCAAAATTAGACATATTAGAGGTTGAAGAGTTTTTGGGTGCTCTCTTTGTCAAAAAAATCAAATCAAAATTTCACAATGATGCAGCAAAGGTGTTAAAATAATATTCCATATACAATAAAAAAAATTTGCAGAAAAATGAGAGTACACTATGGTTTCCAATACCCGTATTGATATTTACCTTTTTGGTGAACACCATTTTAATCATTTATATGCTTTTGATACGGCAATAGCTAGTTTATTTATAGATATTACCGATATTTTCAGTTTATCCTATCTTTACACATAAAACAAGAAATGCATAACAACCCATACTTGTACAATGTGTAGGTGGCTCAAAATGTACAACATTGCCTAAAGAAACCCCAAAGGAAACTTGTACCATTACTTATAGTGAATTAAGGAAATGAATAGTGACACATTTACACGTATTTGTACAAGCTTGTTTTGCGTTGGGCGTCCGAATATATTTACGTATTTGAGGCACTGTTACCATTTCGCTAGATCTATGAGAACGCGTTCCGTAGATATACCATTTAATGAGGTGAGAGGCATGATAACGATTAACATGGAAGCTGACAGATGCATATCTTTCACCGATTTACTAAACCGTGACTAGCTCCAGCCGAGACAGACTTTTCACGCTCCGGTGCTGAGGCAATTTCAAATCTCTTTGTTCCAATAATTAAGCGAATAAGGAGCACGTGACTAGGATCAAGTTTCGATTTGGTTGTTGGTATCGGAATAAAACGTTCGCACAGGATTATGGAAATAATGTATTGCAGTAAATCTGAATAAGTATTTAAATATGTATCAGGGAGCTAGTACGAATTTTGACGCAACAGCTTCTAACAGCAAACATGGCAATCGACAAAGCAGAGCAAGTTAGTCGAACTCGATTATTTGTCAATTTGCGCAATCGAATTAGTGACTTTAATTGACGTAAAAATTGAGTTACCGCTCAACGGTAAGCGATACTTCGTATTGTCTATTAACAATAATTTAGACCCGGCAATTCCATTACCACGCAAACAGGTTTCCCTCGACGGTCCTATCGTAGATGCGCCTTTGTTTAGTGCGGTACTTAATCAGCCCAGTCGCATCCCTCCCCCGAAAACTTTGAACAAATTAAATCATGCTTTGAACTTGGAATCCGTCTTTGTCAACCGAGTCCGTATCTTGAATCAAATGACCGCCTCCGAACAATACCGCTAACCCATTTATTAAACTATGCGTGATTCTATTCGAATACGATGACTATATGGAAATACAGCAAACGGATATCTAAAATATGCTGCGCATTCTGTATAATTAAATATAAGATGCAACTTCCTTATTTTTTCAGCTATATATGGCTATTAAGCTTTCAGCGCCGCGAACGTACAACTTTAATTTATAATTTCTGTTCGTAATGTAATAATTGCACGAGAATCTTTTCATGCTTCCATAATCCCGTGTTACACTGAAATAGCAGAAAGTTCATTAAGAAACAAAAGCAAAAGTCGTTGTATAGTAACTACAAACATTACAAGAACATAGATTGCGAAAAAATTACGCAGCGGTGAAACTTATAGTGATATTATACTGTTTATAAAGGAAGAAATTGTTTTACAAAAATCTGACTAATTAGAAAGTAAATTTTGATAGTACTGCTATGATAATGCAATTATGTAGATAGAAAAGAGGTTTTGCTTGATCAACTTTACGAAAATTATTTTTTTTTCTGGGTATAGAGGAACTACATTTTCAATCAGCTTTTTTGCTTGATTACTCAATGCACATGTACCTAATTACTAGTAACGAAACACAAATTATGTATGTAGAATAATGTAAGTGTAACGGTTTTGGCCTTTCTTATTCGTGTTAAACATAAAATTACATTCGTTTTTCATTAATCCAATTAAGAAAAAGTATTGCGTTATATAATTCTTTTTTTGCCAGCCTTCTATGAATACCTACAAGGTCCCGTAGAATATTTATTGGCTCTAACTAAACAATCATCAAGCACTGAAATATATACTAGTATAACTGCAGGCCACAATAGGTAGGTCCAAAATGCAAAACGCCAATCTGCTGTTTTGATCAGGGTATCATTGATGTTATCTGCTACCAAGTACATTTCATTCAGTTATTATAGACCAAGAGGCAACTGCGAAAGAAGTGTAACCACTGGCGCAAAGTTCTAATAGTTACACTGAAAAAATTCACGACCAGAAGCGCACCATTACGTGACTGCTCAATGTACTCGAGGAAATTAATATATCCGGGAAAGTAAAAACGAATGCATTAGTGCCGATTGGAACGTGTGTACACAAGCAATCATGATTTTTACCTAATTGTAGACGGTATGTTACAAAATGGCAGGTGTTAAATTAAACAAATTTTGGCCAAAATTTGGTTAATTATTACCAGGTTAAATAAAATCAAAGCAGCTGCTTTTGTTATATAAGTAAAAACGTTTTTGTTGCCATTTTATGGTTGAATTCAACAAACATTTTAAGTTAAAATAAATAAGTTTCATTTGTTATATTAATATAATTATTTTTGTTAAAACAAAACAGCAGAGAAAATCTAATTATTGGGAAAATCTCCAGGGAATAAGGCAAAGTAAAATTCTTCTGGGAACTTATACCCAGAGGAGGTTTACAGAATGCATCAACTTGAGTAAAAACAATGTTCGCATATTAACAGAAATACTTTCAGGTCACTGTAAACTGAAAGGACACCTGAGTAAGCTTTGATTCGCAAAGGAATCTGGATGTAGATTTTGTGGAAAACAGGATGAAACACCTATCCATCTCCTCTCAAATTGCGTAGCACTGTGCAACCCAAGGGCGTTGCACCTGGGAGATGTGACATCGAAGAGGGAAACTTACCCAACCTAGAGCCTTCTGATATCTTACACTTTCTGAAAGGAATTGGATTGGAAAGGCAGCTGTAAACCAGCAAGAATAGGCAACATAATAGATCTTTTAGGTAGCATCACGCTCGCCATATACATCCATACAACAAACCCAAAAGAGAAGCATTCATATCGCTTTGGAAAAAATATGGTGTAAGTGTCATGGTATTATACTTTTATGATTCTGTATATCAATAATATGAGGTGTGACAAATATCTCAAGGCGGGGTGTAAAATAGAATTAAAAAAAATGAACCTGCTTCTGCAATGTCACCAACTGCCCCGAGCATTGGTGGTTGAACGCTAAGATTAGGGTGCGGTGGTAAAAAAGTCGTCGTTTTAATGATCACAGCTCCCAAAAGTGTTTATCTGGTAAATCCATCGGACCATCGAATTAATATTTGACAACTGTATATTTATGCTGGATAAGCATTATTGTCGGATTGAAATACGAGAAGTGCCGTCTATACGGCAATTTTTGTTATATTTAACGTATCTGCTATATGGATAGAACACTTTGCTGCAATAATGTTTAGATCAGGGCAGCTGTATAAAGAAATTTGAGCTAGGTGTGGGAAAGAATAATTTCAACACTCTAATTACATTGAGTTAATTGCAATTTTCTTTAATAAGGGTTACTTTACTAATTGAACAACACTTCTCTATTATCAAGAAAATAGAGGTATCAAAAAATATGATTACTTCCATTGCCACATTTTTTTTTGTTAGATTAACTGTAATTTTGATTAATTCAACAACATTTTGTTAACAAAACCCGTTTTCTTAATTTAATATCTATCGTTCTCTCAATGTGTGTAAGGCAGAAAAATGCAACACATTTTTTTTAATTAAAACTGTGAGATTTTTGTAAAAGGTGCAAATAATTTAGAATATAGACCATGTGCATTCTAATGCAGAATGATTATTTTGAAGAATAATTTTGTTTAATTTGCTACAGATAGTAAACACTTTACACGTATGTGACGCCTATCAACTAGATTGCAATAAAAGGTCAATAATGATTTGAAAATTATTGCTATTCTCCACAGATTACCAAAGTTACCATTGTCATACTAGAGTTAATAAAAAAATCTACTCGTCGTTTCTTAAATTTAGAAAAACTCAAAAATGTCCCACTAAGTTGCATCATTTCCAATTTTATATATACCTCTCCAGTTTATAGATAAAACAAGTTGCCCACTCGATAAATAGTAACCATTGAACAACAAGCGCACCTCCTTGTGCAATTTGTACGAACAGATATTACACGCACTACTAATTTTGCGTAATGTCACCGATTGTGATTATCTAATTGTTAATACTTTCCTCGGCCCGATTTCCACTCCACAAGTCACCGAACACGCGATTTACGATTTTACAAACATTAACCGATTATAACGGAGGCGTACAGTTTTCGCGTGTCCAAAGCTTAAAGTAATGGTACATACCAGAACTGCCTATGCAGGCGTTTGATTGCATTTTAATGACGGCTTGCGACTTACTTGCTCTTGGTGGGACGAAACCGTATCCACTAGCACCCACGATTACACCGCTAGTCTCTCCGTTGTCTGGTGGTGCTTGGGGAAATAGGACTGGCCCTCTGTTCTGTCTTGGATCTCTTGTACTTTGAAACGATGCGTCTAATCCACCAGAGAAGGCATTCTTTGGGAAATCGTTGAAGCCGAAATATTGACTTCTGACTAGGGCCAATATGGCGAAGAAGATGGCGAAGATCTGATGAAGTATGAAATATTTAGATCAAAACGATGAATAGAATGCTCGTTTTTTTGGTAACATTCGTGATTAGAAACAATTTCTTAAAGACTTCAAATAATCAACGCATAAAATGTGGCTAATGCCCTTTTCTGATTTATGTAAGTGTCGATTGCATTTAAAATGATTACGCAGTACTTATTTACAATAATTATATACCCATTACAGTGAGTATAATCGTCAGCAATAGGATAAGAGGTAAAATTGTAATTTACCTACTGCTATTAACAGGTAATTCGAGGAAGCACGCCATAAGGCGTCAGAGGAAGTTATAGATAATTAATGGCAATGCAATATTGCAAACTTTATTTATTTCAACTTACTATGGAATTGGATTTTTGTTTAATATCACATTTCTGGTTTTCTAAAACAATTATTGAAAATTTAGTGGAAATGCATTATCACATTTCTTTGTTCCGTTAGGAATTTACTTTAAGAAGATTAGCAAATATCACAGAATAATTAAGTAGGTATTATTTCAGTATGTTTGAGATATTTCGTTCTAAAACATTAACTTTTAATAATTGATCGATTCAAAAGTATAAAAATTTAAATTAGTTTTGATGCGCAGATCTTAGGAAAAATTAAAAAACAAATGTATGAAGAAGAGTGCAACTAAATCATAAATAATGTTTAATAATCTTTAAGGAATATCCCAAGATAAGTAGAAATCTTTGGTGTGTCAGTTTTCCGTACGCTATGCTACAAATTATTATAACATTCTATAATTATCGTCTTGTATTATCAGGTATAGTAAAAGTTATTTGTAATAAATAATAGTAATAAATAATATATTTGCTAGTTATATGTGAAAATATAGAACATGTCAACATAAGGTAAGTACATAAGGTTAAAAACATTCATATATAACATAAAACATTGACAACATATTAAAAACATTACTACATTAAGGCAGTTTGATTGCAAATAAAATCCTCAACTTTGTACAATGTGATTAGTGACAATTGCCTAAACGGTGAGTTTTTTATGTGAGTGGGTATGTAGTTTTAGATCTTCATACATTGGTAAAGTGCTGATCTTTGAAGTTTGGTTAAATGTGTCACCGGTGGTGATAGAAGATTATTTACTGTGCCTCCGATGTTATAATCATGAGTAAGCTCGTACTTTTTGAAAAGATATTAAGGTAAGATAAGACAAAACATTGACAAAACATCCTTGACGAATGGGAGTAACAAACAAGAAATTTCAAAAAATAAGTGCTTTTGAAACTCCGTCACATAATTGGGTGTTGTCGCGTTGTCTCTTTTTCGCTGATCAAACTATCAACTTCTTCAGAAGTTTTCCTAAAAAAGAAAAAAGGTCTGTAGGAAACTTCTGAAGAAGCTGACACTATGATCAGCGAAATGTCAAGGCAAAAAGCGATAACGTCCGAAAGATATATTTACAACACCTTCGTATAAAATTTTTATGTCAATCTCAAAAGGTTTATTCTAAATATTGTTCGAATTTATTTGTTCAATAGAAAAATTTATTATAAGATTTTTATTGAATACGTATTTCATAGTAACTTACTTCATCCTCAGCAACACACTAACACGAAAATGACAAATAAAAACATACAGTTTACAAAAAGAAGCATATGTAAAATTTTAAACAGAAAACACGAAATCAGTTCCAGGACGTTTAGAAAAAGTTATAGGGGTTATACAATTGACACGAAATTTTAATGGACATCTTGCCAAACAAAAAAAAAAACAAAAACGCTATACAGTACTAACTTTTCAATCCTTATTTTAGATATCTACATATACAACTAAATGCAGTACAAGAGATATTGGAATTACCATATTTTCTTACAATTTATTTTTGAAAAAACGCGAATTGTATAAGACGGAAAAATCTTATGTAGCACACAGAGCGAAAACAATAAAATTAACAACTCTTCTTATCTAGAAACAGAATTTACAAACATTACTAGGAAAATTTCCTCAAAATATCATTGAAATTTTTCCTGGAATTAATTTTTTCAAAACTGTAAGAATGGCTCAACTGGCGGCCAATAATTTTCTGCATCAAGACGGGGACATACTTAGCAAAAATTTTGATAATTATAGAAGGATGAAAGAGATAGCTGATACATAATATAGAAAATACTCCTTAAGTACCAAAAACTGAGTGAGAAATATTTTGTGAAAATGATACCTGTTATTTTAAATTGAGATAAATTACTTATTATATAATAACATCACGTTACATATCGGCCTTTGTACAGTCTTTTTCAAGGTGAATGAAAATTCCAAGGAATTTATATTCGCAACCACTTATAGGAGGCAAATTAAAAGAAAAAAACAGCAATGACAAAGAACGGATGCGGCTTCAATGAAGAAATGTCTATATATGGCTGATTCCAAAGAAAGGGAATACAGCTACCTTGAAAAACTAATATGGTATCTCACATATAGATGTCATATAAGGTACTAGAGAGAATCATTAGAAATAGGCTGTGTTCCCTTCACAATAAACTAGTAGGAGAATATTAGAAAGGATTTAGAAGGGAAAGATCAATGGCAGATCAGTTCTTCACATTAAATATGCTACTAAATCAGGGCTACCCACAAAATCTGCGTATCGTTTTTATTGATTTCATGACGGCATATAATTCAATAGAAAGAAGGAAACTGTATGAAGCAATGCAAACACTAAAAGATAAGACAAATATCGCTTAGTTTTGAAGAATTGACCAGAGAGACCTAAGTTCGACAAGGAAGATAATGCTGGAAGCAGTGTTTAGAAACAAAAAAATGTAAACACAACGAATCACATATCAACTGAAACAGCAAGTAATTGGCTCTGCAAACGATTAATAATCAAGCCAAAACATCAATTAGAAGAGCTATTTAGTCAAATGGAAAAGGCCGCAAGTTTATATATTTTATGGGTTAAAAATTAATCAGGATAAAGCAAAGCTCCTAATAATGAAACAAGCAATAACAAACGAACTAAGATAAAATATACTTGGAACGAACACATAAATTTACAATTTTGAGAAAGTAAGTTACTCTAAGTAAGTGGGGGTAACAATTAATAATAGCAGTGAAAAAATAAAAAAAAGGATTGTATATGGGAAGCAAGACAGTAGGATGAAGAAAATGTTAAAGTCAAAAAAGTTTCTGGAGCAGCAAAGTTTGTGAGGAATGCATGTTGATGAGAAACAATTAAATGAAAATAGAGAACATTGGCTGTATGATGCCTCTATTTTAAGGGTCGTTCTACTCCTCCAAACACCTTCTTCTGTCTTTTTCCACCTAAAATATGCTCCGGGTGGAAGAACCTGAAGAAAGTGTTTGGAGGAATAGAACGACCCTTGAAATAGAGGCTACATACAGCTACAACAATACAGTTCAGCATGTTAAAGCACAGAAATAGAGGTGGTTAGGACATGTAAGCTGGATGCCAGAACACAGAAACTAAGAGAGTATTGAAAGTAGATAGGGGAAACAGAAGGAATAGATCAAAATTCGAAATAAAATAGAACTCAGGAGGAAGATTTGGAAGAAACTTGAAGAAACAGTAAGAGGCCTTGTAGGCCCGTAGAACTGAAAAATATATAACCATATTGGCATATTTAAAGCAGCTAATCCACTGCGTACCGAAAGATGTCTATATCAATAAAATTATTAGTAGTTACTGTGAGAGGGTTGCTAACGTCACTTCCTTGAAATTCCCATGTAATTAGAAGCAGACTGTACATCTCGAAATCTCACTTTTTCTTCTCGGAGCTGGATATCCAGGTTCTTAACTTCAAATACGTATATATCCACGATATATGAATTAATTTACTTATACATATAATTTATTTCTCACGTTGTATACATATAGGAAAAAAATTAATAATGCAGGTGCTTTTTATTTCTCCAATTCCCTTGCTTGCATAACACATACACTTAATTGCCAACATGAGGCACCAGATTGCAAATAATTGCAAATATCCATACATAAATACAATACACAAGTATGTGCCTATATGCAATCAAGAATGTATAGCATTTTGTATGTAGTTCCCGGAAAATATACAGGGGGTCAAGGTTTGCAGTGAAATACACGCCTAAACGTGAGCGCTTAACGTACTCCGGCAAAGACGCAACCTTGACCGTTATAATATAGTATACAATGTTATGAAATGAAGCCGGTTAGTTTAATTAACATTCTTGCCCGGAATACCAAGTTTTTCAATTTTTTTCACGCAAAAACTTGATTGTACGAACGGCTTTACTAAAAATAAACGAATCGCTAAATGTATTTCAGTTTATTACCTAATTTTCCGATTGCGGATTTGCTCCAAAAGAATGTGAAATTAGAATAATACTACAGGGTCATATAACTACATTTACAAAACTGTTGACGGATGTAAACTCTTGAGTAAAAAAAAAAGAAAATTCTTGGTATCGTATACAAAATTCGTAACAAAAGGTAAATTGTTTCGAAAGATATTGTTTCGCGTTAAAAAAGAAAATGGCTTTCTAATATTTCACAAAATTATTGATAAAAGCATAGTTTTTTATTTAGTACATTAACGAAATTGTGATTACATAATTTCGTTTGTACAAACATAAGCTACTTATCTACCAAAAATATAAATAAGGTGGGAGTTTATATATTATGTGAACCGTTCAAGAATGTTTATAAAACCAGAACATACAAGAACATATTCTGAGGAATTTGTTAAAAAAAAGTGACTAAATATCTAATTTAATGGTTATTAGACGTTGCAAATGCTATAAAGCTTTTTGTTTTGCTTCTCTGCATTTAGTTCTAAAAATAAAATCTATAACAAGCTACACATTAGTGATATCATAATATACAATAGTTATTATACTTGTATTCATAGCTATAACGAATTTCAAAACAATTAAAAAAAATCAAATTCAATATAAATTAATAGTTACAATTCGATATTGCAATAACTATAATATTTCAGTTTTTTTTATATAGTTGCTCTTTTTCTTATCAACTGCAAAATGTCCTGTTAGATAAAATAAACTAAAATTAAAATTCTGATATCTGTATATTCCAGATGGATATTCCAAAGAATGTTAACAGAAATTATATATTTCGTGTTAAATAAAAATTCAGCTTTATCTATTAACTGATTTAATGACAGATACTTCATGGCAAGTACACCGCTAGTTACCATTAAAGTTTCTTACTTATCGTATTTCTGTCTGCTTGTAGCAACAAATGATACCGAATCCAGAATCAGATAGATATTATTTTTACGGGTAACTAGAGCGTATCGCGAAGATTTAAAACTACCACTTTATACTAGCGCAACTGTTTGCAAAATTGTTACAAATGGTAAATTTATGCATTAAAGTGTCTGGCGCTCTGGAGAAATCAATAACCGAGTTTTATGTGGTCATTTGCTTCGTTATTTTTACTGGAATAATAATACTTTGTAAAGAATTGCTAACGTAATTGCATCTTTTGTTTTAGAGTATAAAAATAAGTGCATTCACACTCTACAAGCTATAAGAGATATTACTCGTTCCCTAGGTGATCTTTAGACCGTTTTTCTTTGATATAAATTAAATTATTAACTAAATTGCAGCGACAACAGAATAGAAGTGTGTTTTGAAACCGATAAACATCACAAACTCCTAGACTATAAATTTGTATAGTTAACCCAGCATAAAAATCTTTAGTTGAGTGATCTCTAGTATTTTTAGATTTAATTAATAAATGTTTATTAACATTAACATATTATATAATAATAAAAAAAATAATGCAATTCCTTTATCGATACAATTAAAGGTTGGATGTAAAAATCGAAAGTTTAAAAATTATTTTATGTCTGCACAGACCTCCAACTGTTTAGCAATATCCTCGGAAAATTGAAACAGCTAACACATGTGTATTAAGAAATTGTTAATATAGTCCACTTATGAAATCGTTGACTTTATATAAGGTTATAAAATAGCGCTTCCAATTATATGTATTCGTTAAATTCCATTATGCTCTGCGAAGGTTATAAATTCTCGTTAATTTAAGCTAAAAATACAACTTTTATTTGCATATTGTATGGCTACCTGTATAAATTCATTTGTCTGAATTTCTGTGTGGAATTTTAATTCAATAGGTGTGTATTGTATAGTTAAATGTACGTTATAGATACACATATGAAATAGTATGTTGAAAGCATATGTAAACTATATTCATTAACTTTAATACTTTTATTAAAACTAAGTCACGACTTTTACAATGAATTGCATTGGTTCTAGTAATCATTGTTGAACTACACTAAGAAATGATTATAATTGAAAAATGTTAACTATTAAAATATTTTTTCAGTTACTTAACACTGGTGATGTCAACAGGAACGTACATGCATGACACGTATTTTATTTTTTTGTTGTGGATCACTGCACATACTTGCACATGTGAATGTATCAACATAACTTACAGTATTGAATTATTGATAGATAAATCAACCAAAATAGTAGGTAATTAAAGGTAATAAAAGTGTTATCTGTGATTAGTGAATGCCCATAAAAATTTCGGCAGATTTCGTTGTACAAATAACAGTGGATATAAATACCTATCTACGAAATATCAAAACGAACTTTCCAAAGTTTAGATAATTTTTTATATTAAAATACACATTTAGTTTACACCTCGTCATTTATAAAGCACTGCAATATGTAAATTTAAACCAGAAATTTACTCGCTCCTTCCCAACACTGCCTTGGACATCCAATTTATAATTCGTAACCATATATAACGAGCAAACAACGTTTATTACAAATTTATTTTTGTCAGAGTTTTCATATCGCGGGAATATACTTCATGTATTATTCCTGTTAACTAAAGTACCGGACAATATAAACTATGAGTTAGCAATAGCTTATTACCAGCATTCACACATATGCATACTTTGAATGTATGCTCTCCAAGAATTATGGATATTGTGTTATACTTACTATTGGTATAATCTAATTGAAATCCTTCTCTTCACAAAATTAGTAAATTCTATGAAATCGAAATGTTCATAAAATATCCTATTTTTATGCAGACCCGATTGCATAAATAATCGAAGCTTTGTGCAGCTTAGATATGCGTTTAATTTGAAAAAAGATGGTACGTATAACTTGTAGAGAACGCATACCTATATAGTGGCTAGTTGTATGCTCGAAATAATCACACTTCATGAAACGCATTAGCTTTCTCGGTTCCTAAGAATTGCCAGCACGGTATACAGGCTGATTCAAATTAAGTGCGCACCATTGCTATCTCTGTTATTATTGATTCTAGAAAGTAGGTTAAATTAGCAAAGTATTAGCGTTTTTAACGCTGATTAATATGCAATATACGAAGAAACAATTGCATAACGCATTTCCGAGAAATTTTGAAATTTATATTTTTTTAAATTGAGCACCCTGTATATTGTTGAAAAAATTTAAGATAGAAGATATTTTAATTGATGCTAAAGATATGTAAAATGTATAGTATGCTTCTTTTACTTTAAGTCAAAACAAATAGTATGTTGTTTGAAACTGCCAAAAACGCACTGAGCTTAAATCTTTTACAATTTTAAAAAAAGCATTAATATATCTCATTTAAGTAACGAACCTCACAAAAATTACAGTCCCTGGCCATAATATTAGACGCACTTGAATTTTTTCAGTTATTTCGACTGTTGACTTTATAACAATCATTATTTTGTTATAAAAATGTTTTATTTTTTAATTTGCAATCTTAGTAGCTAAACAAACAGAATAAAACTAATTTAAACTTAATAAAAAAAATAAAAACTTCATTCGTATAAATTTTAGAAGAAAATCAATATTTGGTGGAGCCACCTTTAGCGGTGATTAACGCTTGAATTCGCCGTGGCATGCTATTAATGCAGTTCTGAACGATCTTCTGCATACGTGGGTGACGATTCCAGATATGTATAATTTTTTTCTATTAACTGGGTTTTTGTGGTAATGGCTTCCTTTGCTACCTCTCGCTTTACCAGCTCCCAAACATTTTCGATTGGGTTCATGTCTGGGGAATTGCCTGGCCAGCTAAGAAGAGGGATGTTACTCTGCTGCAAAAATGTTTTAATGGACCGAGCAGTGTGGCAGGGGGCTCTATCTTGCATAAAAACGAACGGCTCTCCATTTGGAAACCAGTCCTTCAACTGATGGATCATGTGGTTTTGGAGGACTTTCTTATACTGGTCCTGTTTGCAACCACAAAACACATCAAAAACCGTTTGTATCAGTCAAATATTAACGTGTCTGAGCGTACCATACGGCGGAAGTTGAAGGAATTGGGTTTCAGGTCGTGTAGGCCAGTTAGGAAACCAAAGCTGACAATGGCGATGAAATCCAAGCGCTTTCAGTGGGCGAGGGAGCACAACGACAGGGACTTAAAATTCTGGAAATCGGCATTTTCGTTACAAATTGTTTAAATAAGCGTAGGAAATATCGTTTTCAACTTGTTTTAGGTTTGTTTCAGCGATGAAAGCACATTTGAAGTCATGGAAAACAAAACACAATTTGTGCGTCGCCGTGTAGGGGAAAAATTCAATGCGGACTGTGTCAGACGAACGGTGAAACATCCCACAAAAGTTATGATTTGGTCTGTTATAAGCGACAAAAAGTACAGGAAGTCTCTACGTCGTGGAGTGTATCATGAAACAACACCCACGTATGCAGAAGACCGTTCAGAACTGAATTTATAGCATGCCACGGCGAATACAAGCGTTAATCACAGCTAAAGGTGGCTCCACCAAATATTGATTTTCTTCTAAAATTTATACGAATGAAGTTTTTATTTATTTTATTAAGTTTAAATTAGTTTTATTCTGTTTGTTTAGCTACTAAGATTGCAAATTAAAAAATAAAACATTTTTATAACAAAATAATGATTGTTATAAAGTCAACAGTTGAAATAACTGAAAAAATTCAAGTGCGTCTAATATTATGGCCAGGGACTGTACAACCAGAAGATTCGAACAGGAGGTTGGCTTTCTGTGAATGGTTTATTAATTTTTGTGATGAAAATTTGAATGGAGCACAATGTATTTTATGGAATGATGAAACAAATTTCTCCAGTAGAGGAATGTTGAATAAGAAGAATGGACACTACTGGTCGCAAGAAAATTTATTAATAATGCGTCCACATGAAGTTCGATTTAGTTTTAATGTCTGGTGCGGGTTAATTAGTTCGACAGTCGTTGGTCCAGTGTTCTACAATGGTACATTCACAGGAGAGACATATCTGGAATTTATTCGTACCGTTCTAGAGGATTTCCTTGATAACGCCAATTACCTGATACGCCAAAATTTGTACTTTCAGCAGGACGGTGCTCCAACACACAACTACTGCATAGTTCACAACTATCTGGACATCATCTTTACCGATATGTGGATTGGTACATACAAATGGGCCAATTCGATAGCCAGCACGCTCTCCTGACCTTTCACCTTTAGACTTTTTTCTTTGGGGATATTGAAAAGATCAGATATACAGAACCCGATACAACAACGTAAACGAATTGCAAAATAAGGTTATGGAGGTTTTGCCGCCAATTGGATGGAAGGACAATCTTAAGAGCTACCCAGAGTGTACTCAAGCAGGCAGGAAAATGTATTGAGAATGAAGGTGATACATTTGAACAGTATTTATAAATTATGCACATACTTTTTCCTTTTCAATTTAATTTCAAGGACATTATTTTAAGATGTAATATGTTAAATAAACATCAACCACAAAGACATGTATCTGTTTTGTTAAAAGCTCTACATTTTACAGAATAAAAACCATCATAACTTCTTTATTATTCGTTTTAATATAATATTGTATTGATACTTTTGCATCATAAATTAAAATATCTTAATTTTTTTTTAACAATATACAGGGTGTTAAATTTAAAGAAAAATATAAATGTCAAAATTTATTGGAAGTGCGTCATTCAATTGTTTTTTCGTATATTGCATATTAATCAGCGTTAAAAAACCCTAATACTTTACTAATTTAACCCACTTTCTAGAATCAATAATAACAGCAATAGTGCGCACTTAATTTAAATCAGCCTGTATATTGCACATACGTTTCCTATCTAAATTTCAGATGATCTGCTAGATCCACAATTGCTAATGGGATGTTTTAGACACCTAACAGAAATAGAAAAATTAGGCATATACAATGTAGGTTAAGAAGTATTGGGCATGTAGTTGCTTTCATACATTTGACATTGTCGATGTTATTGTACGTAACAGGAATGATAAATTTGTAAAAATCAACGACATGGTTTTCTGACTTTAAATTGAGGCAATTTATATGCCGTTTGAATGTATGTTGGATGCAGTTAGCTTAGAAGTAAGATAGGTAATTACATCAATTTCTATTTTATGTTATTATTAATATAATTGACATACAGTGAAACTAGTCTATCTGCCAACTGTACAAAACACAATTTCACTGTTCAATCAGCCTAATACATAGCCATAATTTGTGATCAATTGCGCGTAATTGGAGTATTGCAATGGAAGAGTTGTTATAACTAGTGATAAGTAAACAGTAAACCCATACTCAAAAACAAAGAATATAACCTGTTAGTATAAAATGAGAGATAACTTTTGGTTTTCATAAAATAGCAACTCTTAATAATTGAGGAAAAAATTATAACGTATAGTTTAACTTTTGAGTAGCGAATGAGACAGCTAACGAAATAGTAACAAAGAATGATTGACACTGCTTCCGCATACACTTACATACTTTACCTTCGGCGAATACTAATTGTGAGAAACCTAGCCGTTAGCAAGGTAACGTCTATACTTATAGATAGAGCATTTGAACAAGCAGAAATATATAGAAAAAAAATTAATTGCCAAAAACGAATGAGTCAGTCAATTCAAGTCAGTCACGTCAATGGTCTATATAAATATAGGGAACTATAGGTATTAATTGTAGCATTAACCTTTCAATTTTAGTTATCATTATTCAATAGGAATTTATTTTTGATATTTTATATTCCTAATAATTTGGTTTACATTCTATGGTTCGACTTAAAAGAAAACTATTTGACTTCGGTTTAGACTACAGTCTGACTTTATTTTATAAACGTATAGTATTAACCCACGCATGACTGAACTAGCCGACAAAATATTATTAAACTTTCACTCCGGCTGCTTATATTTTCGATATTATTAATGCCAATAAAGTACCATTGTTTCCGTTTTTAATTCTTAAATTTTAAAATCGCCCACACTGTGAAATTCACGATTTACATACATATAAGCAAGCTAAGAAAACTTATTGGCAAGTTACATTAGGCAATTCGAAAGCTTTATTTGCTAATATCTGTGAACTATACAGAAAATATGTGTTCAGTCACCATATCCAATAACCGTAGAAGAAATTTAATTGGTTTAATAATAATTAATGAAACATTTCTCGATCACATCTAGGTGTTAGAAAATTTACTTTAATATTCCCATCTAAAATTGAATAGGATCATATACAAATATTGCACGGAATCTGGGTATTTTGTTTAAATATTTTTCTGATATTATCTTTCCTACGGAAATGACATCAACTTTACATAACGTACCTAGTTATAATGATAGTAAATTATTTGCCCGTTTTAAACTTTATTTAGTAATAATTTCACCTATATAAGTGACAGCAGCGTATATTATTTGCGGTAAAATTATAATATAGTAAACAAGTAAAATGTGAGGACAGCATTATGAAAAATATGACTATCACTTCTGTGGGACACAGAGATTTAAATTGCATGGAAATTAGTGTCGAAAAGTGAAATGAAATTCATTTGTAAGGGTAATAACGCAGACTTTATTAACATTTTAATCGATACCTTGATTATTGAACCGTGGTTACTAATTTTCTCTTAGCAAAAATTACTATGCCTAATTTGTATCGTGCTGGTAATTTTTCGTTCGGATACGGAGGAAACCTAATGCATTTCATAAAGTGTTTAGTTGTCGAGTTATAAAACGAATGTATGTAGATTCGTCAATAAGGCATACATGCATTTTAACGCTGTAACTTGTATTTACTGTCAAGCTAAAGTAAAAGTATTGATATTACATTATTCAATTGAAGTATATATTAATAATTAAATACTTTTGTTTCTTTTAATTAATGCAAGCACTGTTTTTTTGTTAACGTTAATTTTGTAAAAAATATAAAGAGCTTAAAATTAAATAATGAGAGCCTATACATTATAACAGGCTGAAAAGAAATATGACTTTTGGACATTAAAAACCATAAGAGATGATAAAAAATACTTCAAGGAATATATATTCAAGATATTTATTCAAAACCTATGAATAATATTTCAAGAAAACATCAGCAGTAGGAAAATTATTAAAAAATTATCGAATTATCAGTCCACTAACAATAAGAAGGAAAAGCCAGTTATCTAGAAATAATGTTTTAGTAGCACAGAAGCTAGTCCGCGACTAGCGAATCAATAATGAAGACAGAGAAATTACATAATACCGTTTATACCTTCGAGAAAGCGAAAAAAATTCCAAAACTGGAAAGGTATCAATATGTTTAGCACGCAGGAAAATCATGTGATAGTGCCTCATATTAACTCACATCACGAGTGGAGGCATCTAACAATAACCAAGCGGTTACCTTAGTGGCATTTTCGGACGTAGAAGAAGCATTTGATAACACCTTTGAATCAATGATAAGAACTTCCAACAAGCATAGATTTAACAACACTTGTCTATAAAGTAGGTAAATGAAAGCTATGCTGAAAGAAAGACTATCGAAACATTGTTAGCGCAGCGATCACCCACAGAACAGAATTTTGTTTTCGCTACTATAACAAATCCAAAGAAGCCCTGATGGTGTGCAGAAACTTTGCAGGAATAAACTGAGGATGCAACCCAAAAACACTACTTTGTATGTACACAGCCGTAATGAGACCGATCATTATTTATGCATCAGTAGCTTGGAGTAAAAGAGCTAATCCAACCATCGCGAGAATTAACTTCTCTAAAATACAAAGATTTGTCACAAACCTAGCAACAAGAGCGAGTGAGATTAAACGTCACCTCGAAATTGAAAAACGGCGGAGGCAACTGGAATAAGAATACATGAGACTGGAACCAAGTATTTCGAAAGCTTGGGAAACAGGGTGAAACATCCATCCATCTCCTCTCAAATTGCGTATCACTATGCAACCCAAGAGCGTTGCACTTGGGAGCATGCGACATCGAAGGGAGAGATCTACCTAACCTGGGACATTCTCATATCCTACCCTTTCTAAAAGGAATAGGATTGGAAGACCAGCTATGAACAGCAAGAATAGAGGACTCCATAGACACCTTTTTGGTCTCAGTATACTATCACCATCCATATATACATTCCGTTGCTGTGGAATCTTTTGATTGACAAATTGTTTGTAACTCCAAATAGTGTAGGCACCTATACAGGCAGGGAAAACTCGAAACTCATGGAGTAAGCTCTGGAAATAACGTCCTAGCTTTGAAACGTGTACCTATTGATCGGATGATCCCCAAACCTTCGTTTTACAAACCCTTGAAAGTTATCTTCAAAATTGGTATGTAGGTTGGTAAGAAAGAATCACAGTTTCTGCAGCTGGTATATATGAAGGAACCCTAAATCATAAAAAAATATGCGACACTAGACGCAGCATTTTGAAGGTGTTGTGTTGGAACGGCAGAGACTGAGACTACTAGGAGCAATAAATCCATTAACAGCTCTATTGAAAAAAGATTAATTGCATAGGCTAGAAGACTTAGTTGAAGGGAGAAATCTTTTATTTATAAGGTAATTCATTAGGCATGGAATAGTACAATAGGTCTTAGACACGGTATTAAGAAAATAAAGAAAAGACCCAATCTGTACTTAGTGACAAAATGAAATGAAATCATATCAATACCCTTTACGCCCCTAGAAAAGGAAATAGAAAATCAAACCAGTCTTATTTATAAATTTAATAATAAAACTCGTGGGATTAGTGGCACAAATTTTCTTTAATTTCCTTAATTCATTTTTTCTATTATCCTTACGTTTCGACGGCTTTTCGTCTTTCTCAAAAGTAATTATTTTTTTTTATTTCGTATTTCATTCTTACCTTTGAGAAAGACGGAAAGCCGTCGAAATGTAAGGATAATAGAAAAATGAATTAAGGAAATTAACTAAAATTTGTGCCACTAGTCTCACGAGTTTTATTATTGAATTTATAATTCCAGATTAGGCCAAGAAAACGAAATTTATCAAATCTTATTTATCAAGTTTAGGAAATATAAAAATAAGAACTGAGCCAGGAACATCTGTTCTATCTGACTGTTGTTATCGACCACTTTTATATTGTCCGCAGTGATTTGAATCGACCATTGAGAATGGATTGGTGTTGGTTTCCTTTTTGTAGGTGTCTACCTCTAACTTGTTTAGCATGTTTCTTATTACCAGGCTATCTAATGGAAGTGGGTTCTCTTCTTTCCAGTGGCCGCTGGTGCTTACTTTTTGCAAGGATCATTACAATGACAACTTATATGAAGAAATATACGAAAAATTAGTCTTCGTATAAGTTCGTAACATGTTCGTATTTCAGACGATAGCACACGAACTTCAATCTTTGTATTGGCCTCGCCTGGGACGTGTGCACCAGTCGCCACTGCTTCTTCCTACAGGTTTCCACAACACTCTTCATTTGTAGGTATTATATTATAGTTATTTCAAAACATTCATAAAGATGGACCTTCCGACAAGTATTATAAAAAATGGTAAAGATGAGAGGAAATTATTGAAAAAAAAATTGACTTTTGTAATACTACTTCAAAAATTACGGACATGTTGTAAACATTTTGCTTAATCCTTTCTTAACGATCTCGTAGCATGCACCATACATATATGTGTCATATAAATTACATGTTTATCCTAAATTGATCACCGTGACATTGGTTTAGAATGGCGTGTACAAGGATCTTCATAAAATTACTAACAACAGACAAATTTAATGACATAGGTACCTACAAAAATTTTTGGCATAGCTTATTTGAATTTTATGTATGTGACTACTTTAGAAACAGAAGCAAGAATAAATTTTAATAATAATTTGTGCTATACTAACTGCGCAATAAAATGCTTAAGCAAGATGGTTATGCAAGTATCGCTATAAAGTTCAAGAAAAAAGTCACATCTCTCTGATGCATATCTTAATCAGAAAATTGTACGCATATTGCAGATGAATAGGCTTAATTTGATGTTATAATTAATCACTTGTAATTTGTTCTTATATGTCACGTATATGAGCCGTGTGTTTCTTAAATATTTCTTAAATATTGTCATCTAGTAGAAAAGATTATTCTTAGTTCCAAAACTGATCAAAATTTTACATTATATAATATTAAATGTTAAGTAAATTAGTGGATTAGTTCACGATTTGCAGAGCTTTGCAAATTTATACATTTATACAGTGACCGGTATAAACATAGCAGAAACTTTTTTTATTAATAAAATATATAAAATTCTTTTCTTGGGGATAAGTTGTGCATGTCTAGGAACCCCACAATTTAGTTTGACACACGTCACCAGTAGTATGGCGGTAAATTTAAAAAATATGCCATGAATGTGCAAAAAATGAGGTTAGATGAGATGATATCCAAAAAAGTTATTTGAAATGTGACTTAGAATTCAATTCTAAACAAACATTTTCATTCTAAACCACTTAGCAAACATTACTTTTATTGAAAATTATAATATCTTTTTTTGTTTTCTGCATTAAAGTAGAAACTCGTAGACCAATCTAGTTTTAATGGGGAAATCCAGATTTCTTGAGGCAGTTCAACAAATAGCAGTGACATTTAGGATTGAAACAGAAGAATATTTATTGAAAGAAACCGAAACGCTTTATAACTGGATTTCATTTAATGTTATTACATATTAAAAACCACAAAAACATCAATAAATAAAATTAAGCTATTAAAAAAATAATATTTTATCTATTTGGATAGTAAAAAAGATATGCCTTCAATAAATATATTATAAAATCTTATAAGAATTTAAATTATTTGAAAAATTTCTTTTTATAAACGCTTAATGAATAGGCGCCGAACACAAAGCATCTGTTAAACAGATCCGCAAATCTAGGCTAACGAGATGTCAAGGGGATAAGCGTAATTATTTTGCAACTATGTTCCAAATCATTAACTACTACTAATGGTAAAAGAAGCCGCGACATACCACTCGCGTAGATACATTGTGTCTCGTATGCACGTACTGTGAATAATGTGGTTTAGCCGAAGATGTGTATAAGATTCCTGATATAATTACGTCTATGTGTGCATCGTCACTAACTACACGCGTAAAACAGCAACATTATTTCTTGGTTAACAAATTCGTGAGTCCGAAAGAGAAATTAGTTGTTTAGATGTTAGTGTGTAATTTCACTATGAATGCCTTGCATTGTTAGACGATAATGCGAATGCTTATTACTTTAAGTTATGCGGTATTATTATTTTAAAATGTTTATTTCTACGGTAATTAACCAAGATTTAGGTGATATGCAGTTTTTTGCACCGACATTTTATATTTTTAAAATCATAAGAACGTAACTCAAAATACATTTGAGAAAATCGTAATTTTAGCAATTAAAATTAAAACATCCTTATTAAAGGAAGCGTAATGAGTAACAAAACTACAAGGACTTTCTCTACATCTGTCGAACAACCTAATATTAAACTTGAAAATTATGATTAAGCAAAGTTAATTTGATATAGTCGTGTTTAAAGAAAAATACGTTATGTTAGGAGTTTGATTTTTACGACATCTATTTGACTGTATTCAATTCGTTACTTAGGGCTCATTTGCTGATAATCCCAAGGATACTTTATATAACGTTAATTTCTCATAGAGTAACTTGAAAGTATTATCTCAGCATTTGAAAGTTAATTCATAAAAAAAAATGCATAAAGCTCCTATGCTAGGTGTCACATTTTATTTCTCATACATTGAAATTAAGCGATGATAATAATCGTAAGCAAACGTGACAAAATCATCAATGAATGAATGTATTCTATGTGCATTCTATAGATTCATTCCATGGATAGTAAACATATCCATTCATTAAAATCAGTAATGGATGCAATAATACTTGCATTTTCACATACTTTCAGAATATGTAAAAACTTTTAGAGGTGACTATGATTTGTTTATTATAAGAAGTCAATAAGAAAAAGAATAACATCAATAAAATCTATCTTTTTTAGAAATGCTATACTTATATTTCGATATTTAGGTATCTCTGTATCTGTTAGTAAACTGTCTATCTTCAAATTAAACGTTTAAGCGAAATTCAAATGTAACTTATTTCTATATAACGTAAAAAATGCATCATTAAACTATTATTTATTTATTATTGTTAAATGATGTATTTATAAGATTAAACTCCTCATTTTTTGCCCTCTTATTCGTAAATTATTCAAATAAACGATTAAATAAGGGTCTAAACCGAAAGATTTAAAAATAAACATCATTTACATCTCTGTATAAGAAAATAAACAAGAATGAAGTTGCCTGTTATCGATTAATTTCAATATTATTTGAGAAAATTTTGAAAAGGTTTCTTGGCAAAATTTAGTACAAACAATCCACAGGCTGAAAATAAAAGTAGTACTCAAGTATTACTTCAAAAGTCTTCGAATTATAATAATTCTAGTGCAAACATATTGTATTTCATTGCCTTCATCATCATGCCTTCCATGCTAATCACTTTGATACGTACAATACATACAACAATGTACATATTAAATATATGCTGATGATATTGCTGCTATAAGCAATTAATGACAAAATTTAGTTGACTCCAGAATTTATTTCTTTTTTTTAGCCAATAGTTTAATCTTTATTTCTCTATAAATTATTATTTTTTTAGAAATGTGGTTCATTTATAAATAAAGCACAACTCGTATTGTAAGATATTTCTACAATATTTTTCCTGGAAAAAATTTGTAAATAACTATATTTTGTTTTAGTCTTATTATAATGTACTAATTACCTCTTGTTTAATACAGAATTGCGCTTATATTGTTTATGGTATAATTGCCAATAAATACGTAATTAATTTAACCCAATAGCTTTAGTTAAATTATAAAACAATCACAAAATTTTTAAAATTTACTGTAAATTGGACGAAATAAACAAGGAAAATGAAATGAAATGATTTTAAAATAGCATCTTTTTCGATATCTAGGCATGGTGAAAAATACGAACATCTATTTTTAATAATATTATAAGAAACTAACATATGTATATATTTTTTTTAATATTAACAATGATAATATCAAATAAGCTACAGGGAGCAAATTTAAAGTTTAC